>JASAMX010026844.1:0-37213 GCA_030248175.1 Microlaimidae sp. YZB2_3
AATCATAAAAACACTAAAAATGTTTTAATTTTTTGCCTAAGCTTAATCAAATCCCAAAAATCAAGCTAAATTTTATCATGATAAAAATTTTGTTGTATTTTCCAAAGTGTCAAAATTTAAAGGAAATATTGCAAACGCATTATATTTTATGGGGAATTTACACCACCTTATGGGGATTATGTAACGTTTATGGGGATTTGGCCAATGGGGAGAACCCATCACGGGGTTTTTATACAGACCCCGTCTTCTGAGTTCATCTTCGGAAAAGTCGTCTTTCAACATCTCGTCTTCGGAAAACTCGTTTTTTAGATGCGATTTTCTAAACGCACTTTTGAAATAACAAGTTTCTTCTATTTTTAGACTAAAGCAATCATGTATTAAAAAAACCTTTTTTTACCTAAGCCTAAGCAAAAGCCAAAAATCAAGCAAAATTTTTATCATGATAAACTTTTATTAAATGATTTATTTAAAAAACTGAGAACTTAAAGCTAAGCAAAACTTTATCATGGTAAATTTGTAATTAATGATGCTCAAAGAAAAACAAGGGGGGGGGGGGTAGGGTGGGGTATACCCCACTAACCTCGAAATTTTGCTCCCCCCCCAGAAAAAAATCCAGGGAGCCTCCTCCTCCCAAATTTTTGAATTTTTTACCCCTGACCCCAATCAAGATTTTGAAATCTGACCCCCCCTCTCTCGAGAAAATTTTAAGTACTTTTTTATTCTAAATTTTCTTCTAAAAACGTTAATTTTTAACACAAATTTATGTTTTTACACACTTTTTACACATGAATATCGCTCTTTATTCAATAAAATGTAGTATTATATTAAAAAAAAACTATTATTAAACCTTTAATGGTTTATTTTGCTTCTTAAATTGGACCCCACCTGACCCCCCTCTAGGTTTCAAAATCTTCCACCGCGGGTCGACCCCCCTAGGAAGCTAGGGGAGTTCGTGTTCGACCCCCGCTAGGACCCCCCTCCTAGATTTTGAAATGTCATTTACCCGGGGTAAACACCCCCCTACCTTTTTGACCGTGTTCATCTTCTATGATGATGCTTTTTGAACTGAAGAGTAAAAACCTTTTTTTCCTAAGCCTAAGCAAAACCCAAAAATCAAAGAAAATTTTATCATTCTATCAAATTTTAACTCGCATTTTTGAAAGTACGTTTACAAAATCGCATCCAAAAAACGAGTTTTCCAAAGACGAGATGTTTAAAAGACGACTTTTCCGAAGATGAGATCTAGAAGACGGGGTCTGTATAAAAACCCCGTGGATGAATTCCCCATTGGCCAAAATCCCCATAAACGTTACATAATCCCCATAAGGTGGTGTAAATTCCCCATAAATATAAGGCGTTTGCAATATTTCCTTTAAATTTTGACACTTTGGAAAATACAACAAAATTTTTATCATGATAAAATTTAGCTTGATTTTTGGGCTTTGATTAAGCTTAGGCAAAAATTAAAACATTTTTAGTGTTTTTATGATTGAAACTTAGTTTTTATTAGTTTGCAAACGCATTTATGCTTGTTATGGGGAATTTTCACTACGTTATGGGGAATTTTGCCATGGGGATTTTACACTACTTTTATGGGGATTTTGCACGTCACCAGAAGACAAGATGATGAAAGACGAGATGTAGAAGACAAAATTTCTGGACACCGTTTAAAGCCATACAAATTTTGTTGTCCATGTTTTTGGTGGTCCATGTGACTTTTAAATTTTCAATTTTATTGAAACTTTTTGAGTTCTTTAGACTTCTAGCATTGTTAAAACATAGTTTTTAAATTAGTTTGTTGGTTTGCAATTTTTTATTGTAGCAGCATGAATTGCACATGCTGAAAAAGGCCATATTTTGGGTATAAATTTGCTCATAACTTTTTACCAATAGCTTAAATCTCAAAAATAACCACAAAAATGAGGTCTACTCTCTGTTTTTTTAACAATACTGGAAAAATTTTAATAACAAATTTTTGTTTGCGCTCTTATAACTTTGGAACGCGCCGCGATCAATGTGCAAATATCTCGCGTTAAGGTCCTTGTACTTTTGGCTACCTCCTGAAAAAAAAATTTTACATTACATTTTTACAACCCACAAACATAGGTCACCGACCTTCGACGGCACAGGGGGGGGGGGTCCACACCCCGGGGTGTGGAGGTGTTTGACCTCCAGGGGGGGGTCACACCCGGGGTGTTTTTTTTGAAAAAAAGCAGGGGGGGGGTCACACCCCGGGTACCATTTTTTTGACCAAAATTGACAATTTTTTGACGAAATTTGACCATTTTTAAGCATTTTTTGGGATTGTCTAGTGAGGGGGGGTGGTCAAAAATGGGCCTTAGGGGGGGGGGGTCCGGGGTTTAAGGAGAAGATGGGGGGGAGGGGTCAAAAATGGGCCTTAGGGGGGGGGATAGGTCTCAGAGGCCGTAGGGGGGGGGGTGACCCCCCCTACACCCCCCCTTCGGTGACCTATGCCCACAATGTATACATGCTGATCTCAAAAATATAAATTTCAATTCGATTCACCCAATGGTTACTTTTTTTACAACCCATAATGTACCCCCAAAATTTTTTAGGGGGTCATTTTTATATATTTAATGTAATACCGTCTTGTTTGTACTCATATTAAAGCTTTCGACACTATATAAATTTTAACTTGATTCACTCATTAGTTACCTTTTTGTAAATCCACAATGTACCCCCAAAAATTTTTAGAGAGTCATTTTTATATATTTATTGTAATACCGACTTGTTTATATTCATATTATTAAAGCTTTCGACGCAATAATCTCAAAAAAATTATTTTTAACTCGATTCACCCAATGGTTACCATTTTTACAACCCATAATGTACCCCCAAAATTTTTTAGGGGGTCATTTTTATATATTTAATGTAATACCGTCTTGTTTGTACTCATATTAAAGCTTTCGACACAATGATCTCAAAAATATAAATTTTAACTTGATTCACTCATTAATTACCTTTTTGTAAATCCACAATGTACCCGCAAAAATTTTTAGAGGGTCATTTTTATATATTTATTGTAATACCGACTTGTTTATATTCATATTAAAACTTTCGACACACTAATCTCAAAAAAATTATTTTTAACTCGATTCACTCAATGGTTACCATTTTTACAGCCCATAATATACCCCAAAAATTTTTGGGGTATATTATGGGCTGTAAAAATGGTAACCATTGGATGAATCCAGTTGAAATTTATATTTTTGAGATCAGCGTGTCAAGAACTTTGATATGAGTACAAACATGACGGTATTACAATAAATATGTAATTAAATATATAAAAATGACCCCCTAAAAATTTTTGGGGGTACATTATGGGTTGTAAGAATGGTAACCATTGGGTTAATCGAGTTGAAATTTAAATTTTTGAGATCGACGTGTCAAGAGCTTTGATATGAGTACAAGCATGACGGTAATATAATAAATATAAAAAAATGACCCCCTAAAATTTTTGGGGTACAAAGGGGTTGTGTATTTTGGTTACCCGACTATTTAGAGCACAATTTTTTATATTTTTCAAATCAGCACGCCGAGAGCTTTAAAATAATATATTACTCCACTATGTGGAGGAGCTGTGTCAAAAATTTTATTTTTAGGGGTCAGCCATTGCAGTGCCTTAGGGCATCAAATTTTTTTGGACTATCACCTAAATGTAGAGCTTAATATTCCGCATAAAATACACCCGGTCTCAAACCTGTGGCTCAAACAGTTTTTGAGCATAATGCCAAAATATGCATTATCTGTCCCCCATACAAAGATTTTTAGCAAAAATGGTAAAAATGACCCCTTTTAACCATACATGGGCAAGTTGGTCCGGAGTGGGGGGTTAAACCCCAAATTAGGGGGGGGGTTAAAATCCGAGAAACGCAAAATACCCATATCGTTTTTTTTCTGGAGTGCATTTTACCCATATCGTTTTTCGATTTTGAAGAAAAAATAGGTAAAAAACGCTAATTTTAGGTCAAAAAGCCCTTTTTATTGCATTTTTGAGCTTTTTATTGCTTAAAACATTCATTTTGACCTCAAAACTTAAGTTTGGAGGCAGTTAGAAGTCATTTTAAAGACATTTTTTTTCTTCATTTTTCCAAAATTGGGGGGGGTTAAATTTTTCTCCCCCACTTCTGAGTGGGGGGGGGGGGTTAAACCCCCATTCTCAGAATTTGGGGGGGGGTTAACCCCCCCCCCAACCCCCCCCCCGTGCCCATGTATGCTTTTAACCTCTCGGGGTACCCGACCCAGGTAGGTTACCGTTACCCCTAACAAATTATATATTTTTGAGCTCAAGAAAGAATTAGCAATGTGCACAAACATTTTCAGACGTAAGGACCCATATGGTAAAAATTTAGAAATTTGGCCGAAAAAAATGACCCTAAATTTCGGGGGTTTTGGGGCTAACCACCTAACCCCCCTAAATTCAAAAGAAAATTTTTTTTCAGGAGGTAGCCAAAAGTACAAGGACCTTAACGCGAGATATTTGCATATTGATCGCTGCGTGTTCAAAAGTTATAAGAGCGCAAACAAAAAATTTTTGTCAAAATTTTTCCAGTATCGCTAAAAAAACAGAGAGTACGCGTTCTATTTATGCCATAAAAATGTGTTACAACTTGTATGTACGTTTGGATTGGTGAAATCGAATTTTGGTACACGTATGAAAAAACTTGTAGGTACCAATTAATTTTTTTACCTTCCAATATTCAAGAAATGTGCAAAGGGTTTCTTACCCCACCGCATGAAAATCCCAATTTATCAGATTTCATAAAATCATCCGCCCTCTCTGGAGACGCCACTGCTCTAATCTAATGCATTTTTTTGTTCTTCCTTACATCAGGGTAAACTTTAAGTCGCGTAGTAAATGAAAGACGGGTTAAGTTAAATTTTTATAATTTTAATTTTTAGCTGTGGCGGCAAGGCAGTTTTATAAATTTGGAAATCATTTTAACTCGTCCACCTGTACGTTTCTAACTTAATGTAATTTTAGAAGCATCCGAGTATTTTTGTCGGCGAGAGTTCGCTCTAATTCTTAAAGACGATGTGTATTTGCGATACAAAAGCTTTAGTGACCAACGCGAATTTGAAAAAGAAATTCAGAATACCCAGCCGTACAAAATTGACATTGGTGCTGTATTCAGTCACAAGGTAAATTTAAAATTAGCCATCCTTTCATTTGTTTTTTTTAAATTGAACAACATTTCGCATTGGAATCCATATCCGTAGTGTGTGGCGGAATGAAAATGAAGGTAGAGGAGTGGAGGAGGTATACATGAGCACGGGCGAATTGGCCTTCAGTGGGTTAAGCGTGAAGGTTTAAATTGGAGGAACGCATTTTTAGCAAATTATTTTTTGTACTCTGCACTGCATGTTACCATATCATAATATATTGGTAATGAAAAAATTGGTAAAAAACGCGAATTTTAAATTGAAATTTCTTTTATATTTAATTTCAAGCTTTATTGTTTATAAGTTAAAACGATTATTTTGACTTAAACCTTAAGTTTAGACCTTTAACTCAGAGATTGAGATAGGACATTCTCACTCAGGGAAGTACTCAGGGTTTCATTTTGGGAGGGGCGGATTTCAGTACAAAAAAAATTTTGGGAGGGGGGGCTCCGCCCCTCCCCCCTCCTTCCGAGCCAAATTTTGGGTATGAATTTATGTCAAAATTAACTTCACAAACACGGTTTTTTAGTAAAAAAAAACAGTGTTTTTGTACTCTTTTTATACATAAATAGCCTATTTTAGTCTATAAAATTCTATATTAGTGCTAAAAAACTTAAATAATTAATTAAATTTGACTTTATTTAGAAACCGGACCCCCTCTGGATTTCAAATTAGTCTACCCCGGGTCAAGGTCAACCCCCCTTAGAAAGTTAGGGGGAGTACGGACATCCCTGGACCGCCCTCTTAGCTTTCAAAGGGACATTTACCCGGGGTAGCCACCCCCTAGTTTGTCGGTTCATGCTCATATATGAATGTTGGCCCCTTTTCTCCCTAACTTCCTTTTATTACCTATTATCATTGGCTGCAGGCTGCAGCCATAAAAAATAAACTAAAACCACTACGCACAAATCAGTTTCTGAGAAATTTTTAGCCTAAAGAACACAAAATAAAAAAGGACTTCGAAGCTCAAGAAAGAGAACTTATTTTCGATATCGATCTCACAGATTACGACGAAATCAGAACCTGTTGCTCGTAAATTACTTATTTTCCTGCGTTATTATTTTTAACTGCTATTTTAATTTAATTTTGCGGACAATTCAGCTTGATAAAAAGGGCGGAAAATTTATCCTGTGTGCCGCTTTTAAATAGGGAACAGGGAGTTGGTAAACAGGGAGTCCGATTTGTTTTTAAAATTGGATTAAATCGTTAAATGGAGTTTTTTAGGCTTAATAATAATATTTCATTCATTACATAGGTTAATTAGGCCATAAATCTATACAAAAATGTTGTTTTTTATCAAAAAAAAAAGATTTTTGAAGTAAATATAAAACCAATAAATTATAATATAGTCGTTATTTGGTTGGAAAGAGTTATGAAAGGCCAACTTTCGCTAGGAGCAGGGTAACGGTAACCTGGACCGCTCCTTGAGCTTTGAAAAAAAGGGGAATATATTTTCGTCTGGGAAGGTTTAAAATTTGTGCTAGGGGGTGAACCCCTCTGGTCCACAAAAATACCTAAATATATATTTTTGGTATATAAAAAACAAAACAAACAAGGTCTTCACTTCAATAATCCTAACGTTTTAATTAAACAGCTGCTTGGCTTAAGTATAAGCTAAACAAATTTTTTAAAAAAACAGGTTCAATATTATCTAACATAAGCTTGTGTTTTTTTTAAATTAATTGTAAAACTAGCACCATTATAATATACTTTATTATGATTACCAGTTTTAATTCTTTATAATAATCTTTTTTTGTTTTAGGGGTGGAAGTATGTGCAAAAAATGCTGGTTGTTTATGGTAATTGCTATCAAAATAATTGACAAAGCTCTTAGAGGTATTGTAACCGAAGTATTAAGTTTTTGTTTTGAAACCGAAAATATTTATATTTTAACAGTTTATGTAGTTAGATATAATTTATAAATACTAGCATGGCATGTGGAGGCGAGGCGTTTGCCTTCCCCTAACCAATGGCGTTATAAACTTCGACTTAAACGGTAGAGGGGAACTTGCTTCGCCACCTAGCTAAGACGTCAGCAGTTTTTAAGGGTCATTCCTTAAATGCCCTGTTATAAAAGATTAATATAAATCTGAGTACATCCTAAAGTCATGGAATTCATCAAGATAAAAAATTTTCGGTTGCGTCAGCAGGCATAGGTGGTCCGCTTTCTGGATTTAGGGGGTTTTAGTTTACAAATTTTTAGCGATGGGCGAACTGCGGAACCCCCGGAACACCGGAACCGGAATTAAGATTTTCAAAAAATCCGGAACTGGAACGGAAATTCCAAATTTTGGCCGGAACATCCGGAACTGCCCATCATTAAAAATTTTTAAAGGAATGTTTGGAATCGAATTTCCTAGAATCACGCGTTGATTCCCAAGTGACATTATTATAGTTTAATAATTTCGCATTTAATTTAATTTTGCATTTAATAATAGTTACCATATAGCAACCAGTATTTTCTTTTACAGACAGTTAATCCGTAAAGTCGATAACTGGGTGCCTATAGAAACAAACAAACATTATAATATTCACTTATATTTAAATTGCCAATGCAGGATTTTTGTGAAATTAAAAAATTTTTTAGTAAGTTTTTTTATAGGCAGATAAAATCTAGCTGACCGCGATATTTGCAGTATTGAATCGACATTTTAACAACAAAAACATTCAAAATTTTTCGCTAAAGCAGATTAATAACAAAGATTAAAAACTGTATTTTAATAATTATTTATCAAATTACTTAATTTTAACCGTAATGCAATTTTTTTAAGGGCTAAAGTTGCTTAATTTTTGTATATTTTGTGAAAAGGCGTTCGTATTTTGTTGTATTTTGTTCGTATTTAAAAAACGTCATTACCGCACAATTTTAATTGGTCCCCTCATGTCTGCATTCTAATTTTCAGCGTCAGCCAGATATAATTCAACCATAGTTTAATTTTCCCATATCCACAATTATTTTAATTGTGACTTTAAAAAGTGTAATTAGATCGATTTGAAACTGGCGATAAGCATGAACTTTTTTTTGTGGTGCTTGTTACAATAAAACATTAGATATTCGTGTGAAACATTAAAATAACGGGGATTCAATTTAATAGCCATAAAGCATGTTTAAATCGTAATTGTTTAAGGTCTCTCCGGACAGTTTTTATTGCAGAGCGTTCAGTAGTAAACCAATTGCAATAAAGAGCAAAAATTACTCATTTTTATTTACACACAATTTACTTTTGAATTATTATACTTATAGAGTATTGTAATATTTTAAAATATTCAAATGACGAAAATTTGACTAATTGGCGAAAAGCAGGCAACAAATCCTGATTACAATAATGATATTTTTTGAATTTATGTTAAATAAGTTTTTAAAATTATAAAAAAATTTTAAAAAAAAACATTATTAAAATAAAAAAAATTGTGGCCAAATATGTTTTATGTGGGAATCGATCTCGGGACCTTTCAAAAAATTTGACGACGCGATAACCGACTATGCCACTGCTACCATGGGATGATGAGCTCTAAAAGCGATTTATAAACCACTCTTCTGAAAAAACTCGATAAAACGCACGACAGAACTATTTATGCGTTAAAAAATACAAAAGATGTTGTGGCCTTCCAAAAATTATAAATTTCAATAGAAATATACTATCTGGAGCTTTAAATTTTACCAAATTAAATTAAATCGAAGTTTCACCGAAATTTTGGAAAAATTAACCCCCATTTTTCACGGAAAATTGTATATTAAAGCATGAATACAACAGTATTCAATTTAATTTTTACATAAGTGAAAAAGGGTAACGGTGTCTCTCTATTGGAAGTATTTTTTTTAATAAATAGTGTGCAGTAAATATTTTTAAGGGTTTTAAAAAAAATTCATTGCAATTTGATTTTTAATATCAACTATTTCAATTACTTACAATAATATAATAAATGTTTACTTTATAATCGTGATATTTCTGCCTTTTTAACACTCATATAAATTTTTTAGTGAAATATTACTGTATTTCACGAGATCTCGTATGCCAAAAATCGCGATTTTCCATACTTAAGAAAACTGTCCGGAGAGACCTTAAAGATATTACTTGGCAGACTGTAATATTTTGGTGTTATACAAATTTTTTTATAAAAAATTTGTAATTGCAAATAATTCTTTTCTTAGGAGGAGGAGGGGGGGGGGTTAAATTTTGCTGGGAAGAAGCCTTTGTTTTATAAAAAAAGAAAAAGGTGCCAAGATTTAAAGCACGGGTATCACACCTTTAGCATGCTTTCTCATTAATTTCAACTTGGACATGTCTAGAATTTTGCGACAGAAGGCCGTCATTCACACCGATGAATCATTTCGCCGTGCCACCAGGAACGTGCTAACCTTCAGGCAGCACCTAACGCGCCAAAAAATATGTATATCCCCCCAAAAAAAATCCCGATTATTGCACTAATAGGACAGTCGCATGCGGCGCCGTTTTTTGCCTGCACCTATCTAAAATTTCGTGTTGCTCCAGACACCCTAAATTTTAGGGGACCCAGTACTAAAAATGGTGTTTTTTAGAACCCGCTTCTTAAAATTTTCTAGGTATTCATCCCACAAAAAACTCAAGAGGAAGAGACTAACTATTTATGGCACAGGTAGTACAGGCCTTGTGCATAGTTGGGCAGCCACTCGGATTTTGGGGGGGGGTTACTCGGCCCCCGAAATTCGGTGGGGGGGGGTGTCCCAAAAATTTTTTCGAGGGTATACCTCAAATACCCCATTTTTAGCGTTTTTAGTACTGGAACCCCACAAATTTTAGGGGGGGGTGTCCGGGGTACCTCCAAATTTAAGGGGGGTTTAGGCTATAATCGGGATTTTTTTGGGGGTGGGTATAACCCCAACCCCCTGCCCACCTATGGGCCTGTGTACTGCCCCCCTGGGGTTTTATTGAGGAGGGCAATTCCAAAACGGGGGGGCAACTTTTTTTTAAAAGGGGGAGACAAGCAGGGGAGAAAAAAGAAGGAAAAAAGGACAAAAAAGCGAAAATAAGATAATAATAGGTCCAAAATGGCTTAAAATGCATTGAAATATGCTAAAAATGCAAAAATTTCGCGATGATGGCGTCATCATAGGTCTAAAGTGCGTCATAATTTTTGGGTACTTTTTCATTTTTAGGCGGGAGGGGGGCAAATCCTTAAATAAAGCGGGGGTGTATTTCCAGACCGTTAACAGGTCTGGGTAGTATAAAAGTAATAAAATAACAATACCATATCAGTACGTGAAAAATTAAGACTATTTAAACTGTTTTGGCGCCGTTACGCGCCGCAGTTGTTGTTGCACTGCCTTGCCTAGGATATTATTATTCAAAAATCGTTAAATTCGTTTTTGTATTACCAGTGCCTTTTTATTTTATTATTACTATGAGCTTTAAATTAAAATCCACCTAAAGCCATAATAATAATACAATTTGAGACTTGTGCACGGTTTGGGAATGCCCCCCTCCCCGCTTTATATAAGGATTTGCCCACCCCCTCGCGCTCGCCCCGTTTTATTACCCCCAGCAAAAAATGAAAAAGTATTCAAAAATTATAACGCCATTTTTTACCTATTATGACGCCATTTTTTACCTATTATGACGCCATCATCGCGAAATTTTTGCAGCTTTTATTTCAATACAATATACTTTTTTCTCTTTTTTTCTTTCTTCCCTGCTTGCCCCCCGTTTTATTACCCCACCCCCCGTTACAAAAAAAGTTGCCCCTCGTGCCCTCCCCCGTTTTGGAATTGCCCCCTCCCAATAAAACCACGGGGGGGGGGAAGGGCGATGCACAGGTCTGCAATTGTATTTATTTTCTAAAAAGATTTATTTTTTTTTAGAGGATTTCGGTTTCCAGCATTGTCTTTGGCTTTTTTCCGGCCGACGCGGCGTGCACTGTTGGATCTGCGATCAGACGGCTAGAAATTTGTCTTCCGCTGGTCGGTCGGCCATCGCCGAATATTTAACACTTGTTGTGGTAAGCGAAGCGGGAGAATATTAACAACAAAACAGAAATTCCGTAAACGCTCAAACGTTAACTCCTAACGACCTTGAA
This sequence comes from Microlaimidae sp. YZB2_3, assembly GCA_030248175.1. Classification (NCBI taxonomy): domain Eukaryota; kingdom Metazoa; phylum Nematoda; class Chromadorea; order Desmodorida; family Microlaimidae; species Microlaimidae sp. YZB2_3. The sequence goes on from JASAMX010026844.1 coordinate 11,239, forward strand.
ATGGAGGATCCGGGGGCGAGCAAGAGCTCTCCGGCGGGGTCGAGGGGCAGAGCCCCCTGTCAGGGGGTTCCGGGGGCAGAATGTCCCAGGGGTTGGAAATTTTTTTAATTTTAAGCTTTTAAAAGGCACCAGGAAACCTGAATTTAAATCCAGAATCCTGATTTATTTTATTATTTTTTTAAGACGCTTTTAGGGTGAATAATTGAGACATTTACAATAAAAAAAAAAACAAAAAAACGGCTTTTTAAAACAAAACGGTTGAGTCCCTACTTTCTGTTTTTTAAGACTGCCGCTGTTATGCAAACTATTAAAAAAATTCCATTTTTGTACATAAGACGTTTCATGAGCTTTAAATCACTCTTATTTTTGTATTCTAGATAGTTTTAATACGTTCAAAGTGATTATAAAAAAGATTTCTACTTTAAAAAAAAAACAAAATTACAAAATTTTTTGCCTTTTCAGAATTTGAGGTGGAGATTATTCCACTTAATTCCCCCTGGGTACGTACTTGGTTGTTTTAGAATCAATTAGGTAATATTCCGAATTTTTTTATTCTTTAAAAAAAAGACAATGAGAAATTTAAAAACAAATCTCGTAAAATGCTCAAATGCTCTTTCTTATCTATCTACGAAGGGAGAGGTAGGGGTTATTTTAGAACCAGGTTGTTAGAGTCTCCCGGATTTTTCAGGCTTGTAGACAAAGACAAAAAGAAAATAGAGACAAATGGGCCACTGGAAAATAAATTTTGGCTTAATTAAAATTAAAATTAAGTTTACGAAAATTAAAAGAGAAAACCAAATAGTAACTTTGGGTTCTTTTCCAATTTAACAGTTGCTTTGCTCACCATTTCTTAAACATATATAACATATTAAAACCATAAATTGTATATGCAAAAAAGTGATATTGGCTCTCAATTTTTAATATATTGGCAATTGGCTTTTAATTTTAAGTTTTAAATCTAAACAATAACAGAAAAATAAGGCATACTGTCCTATTTTAGGGTATAGATATCATTTATACGTACGTGTATTTTTATTAGTTTGTATCAATCAAATCGAATTCTGGTACACATTTATTTAAAGCCGTGTCGCCGGTCTCAATAATTTTCAAATAATTTTAGGGTGGTGAAAACCAGAAGAAGAAGGTGAATCTCAAAAAGTCCAGTCTCCATCCGTCCGTCCGGCGGGCGGCGGAAATCGCACGGGAAGAATTTCCGAAACTGGCCGAAGCCCAAGGTTGGCTGGAGGATCCGGAAGAACGAACAAAAATGTTGGAACTGATCTCAGATGAAAGTAATTAATTATTTGCATACATGAGCATGGGGGGTTGGGTGGGGTCCAGCCCCCCTAGCCTCAAAATTTCGGACCCCCCCCCTAGAAAAAAATCTAGGGCCCCCCCTTTCCCCAGAATTTTTTAAATTTTGACACCCTACCCCCTCTGGAATTCTAAATTGACCCCCTTCCCCCCTCCTTCCGAGACAAATTTTGGGTATGAATCATAGATGAATTCGGTCAAAAAGCTAAGGGGGGGAGGTGTTTACTCCGGGTGGGGGGTGTTTACTCTGGGTAAATGAAATTTCAAAATCTGGGGGCGGACCTAGGAGGGGGGGGGGTCGAACCACCCCTAGCTTTCTAGGGGGGTCGACCCGGGGTGGAAGATTTTAAAACCTAGTAGGGGGTCAGGTTGTTGTTGTTGAATAACCTGAAACTTATCTTCCCTATGCAGATTATGCAAAGGGCAGGCGCTAAGACAAGCCAGGAGGGGCGAAAAAAAATTTCACCCCCATGGTTGAGACTGGGGTCAGGTGGGGTCTGGTCCTGGTGTCCAAAACAAAACAGTTTTAAACCATAATAACTTTAATAATTGTTCTTTTTATAGGATAATACTACATTTTATTGAATAAAAAGCGATATTTAGTATAAAAAGGGTGTAAAAACATGAATTTGTGTTAAAAATTCACGTTTTTGGAAGGAAATTTAGTATAAAAAAGTACTTTAAATTTTCTCGAGAGGGGAGGGGGGAGGGTCAGATTTCAAAATCTAGAGGGGGCTCAGGGGTAAAAAATTCGAAAATTTGGGGGCAGGGGGCCCCCTGGATTTTTTTCTAGGGAAGCCCAAAATTTCGAGGCTTGGGGGGGTGGACCCCACCCTACCCCCCCCCCTTGTTCATCTATGGTATGAATTTAGGTCAAAATTTACTGTCATAAACACGGTTTTGTAGTTAAAAACAGTACTTTTGTACTCTTTTTATACATAAATAGCCTATTTTAGTATATAAAATTCTATTTTAGTGCTAAAAAACCTAAATAGTTTATTTAATGTGACTTTGTATGGAAACGGACCCCCTCTGGATTTCTAATTGGTCTACCCCGGGTCGACTCCCTCTAAAAAGCTAGGAGAGGTACGGACTCCCCCTGGACCCCTCCTAGCTTTCAAAGGGCCATTTATCCGGGGTAGCTTCCCTCCTAGCTTGCCGGTCCATGCTCATGTATGATTATATGTTATTTGGGGAGATTAGGGTGTGATTCGCGGTTCACCCCGCTATTTTCTTACTTCTTGGAATTGTTTAACCCTTCTGAGCTAAAGCACGCGTGATTTGGCCTAAATGTTCCCAAAAATTTCGCTTTGGGGGAGAGGGACTCTCGTTCTTTTCCAAGTGGTCCAAAATTTTGGCTCTAGCAGGGGAGGATGGACCCCCCCAAATACATATCAAAATCAAAATATTTATTCTAGAAAACAATATTATGTAATAGCAAAATTAATTTTTAATACAAATACGAACCAATCGAGTTCGCTAAACCCCAACAGCACTATGGTTAACTAGAATATGACTCACGGGCTTACGAAGTAAGCTCTATTATAAGCCATATTCAGGACTTTTAAAGCTTAATAACCAGTTTAATAATACTTGTTTTTTGAAAGTCCATTCCACTTAGAAACAATTCGGTTGCTAAAATAAAATATTCTGGTATTAATTCTGCTTTTTTGAATTTCTAATTTAAATGAATGTCCTCTTGTTACATTGTAGTTAAAGTAGAAAAAATCATTAGGATTTAGGCTGGTTTTATTATTAATAATTTTATAACACTCTGAAAGATTTGGAATTGACAACTATGTTCTAGTTTTAACAAATTAAGAATTTTCAATCTCATATCATAATCAACATAACGCATACGGCCATTGTTGAATGCTTTCTAGCCTGCTCCATTTCATTGATACTCGCTTTCATCAGCGAAACGAGGCGAGCAAAGACAGCCTCACAAATATCCGCGACGAATTCTTTATTAACTTGCTGAATAGACTCTAAGGCGTCCACTTTTGCTGTAAGATCGCCATTTTCAGCTTTCAGATTTTAATTGCAATTTCTAAAGCCTCAATAGGGTAGTGCCTTTAATTTCGGCACTTTTTTGTTTTTCCGGTGTAACTTTTTACTGTGTGACCTGATTTTCATGTTTGATAGCTCATTTTGAAGCTTTCACGATACTGCGTTGCGTCATAAAAGTTTCACTGTACGAAAGTTGGTTTTTTTAATTAATTAAATCAGTTTTTAAAAAAATGGAAAATTGCCGAAATTAAATATGTGCATTTAATTTCGGCACTTTACAAACAATCGATTGTTTCTCAGTAAAAAAATCATCATTTTCAAAAATTTAAAAACCTATCATTATCTTCAGACAGTTTTCTTTATATTAAGCTTCTACTTGTTGTTCAACGTGTAACGGGCAAAAAGTTACAGCTAAAATGCCAAATGGTATCAAAATGAGCAAAATTTGGGAAAAAAGTGCATTTAATTTCGGCACTTTTTAAAAGGACCCTCTTAATCGAGTTTAAGTGCAGTGCTATGACCCCTACACATTTCAACGTTGTTTTTTAACTATTTACAACTACAATTTAACACCCGACCACTTAATTCAACTCGTTTTTACCTACAGCATATGAGTGCCGAAATTACACTATTTTATTTTATAACGATTGCTCACTACAGACGCAACGTAGAACCACGGGCACTAAAAATTCGGAAAATAGACTAAATTTTGCCAGGACAATTTAATTTTTAAACCAATTTATTGCGAAATCATGAAATGCCCATGTTCTAAAAACGAGTAACAATTTTATTTTTTGTAAATCACATAATTTCACATAAAAATATCATAACATAACAAATAAAAAGCTCACGACAGTCATCTACATATAATTAGCTCTCGTTTGAGCTATCAAACGTCGTATTCCGTCCAGGATTACTAAAGATATAGTCCAAAATCAAAAATGCCCAATTGGGAAAAGTGCCGAAATTAAATGCACTACCCTATGTCCACGCAGTTTAATTTTTTCTGCTTTAAGCTCCTCTTTTTTAACCATCTCTGCGAAAGTAGGCTATTGTAGCGAGAACAATTCCAAAAGACAATAACCTGAGTCTCAATATTGATGATTTGGCAGAAGTCTGCTTGTCTGTTTCAGCAAATTGCAAATGGCAACAATATAATAAATATGATAGTTTAAATAACGAAATAAATAAGATATAGACAGAAAAGAAGCTAAAATCAGTTTAAATAATTTTACTTAGACCTGCCATACGTAGAAAATGCAAACATACAATAAAAATTAAAGAAATGAAAGAATCAATTAAGTTTTAAATTTGGAAATTCAGAAAACGTAGAGAACACAACAGACTTCATTCAGTAAACGTCAATATTTTTGACTTGTTCCAGGAACCTCCAGGACTTGTTTTTTTTTTTGCTATTTTTTGGAATAACACAAAATAATGGGTAGACAACTTTCCAGATCCAACCAACCCGCCTATTTCGTATAAACGACCTATCATGTGATTTTGCCCCAAATATCTCAAAGATAATAATTTGAAGACAAAATAAAAAAAAATCGTCTTCCCCATTTTTAAATTCGGTTACATACACCAGTTTTTTTTCAACATTGAAGTACCCGAGGAAAGGCAGGAAAAGAAAATATCATTTTATTTTGGAAAATTGAAATTATAGAACTAAGAAAAGCTATGGAGACGGACTTGCAAAAACAAACGGATTTTCTAACGAAATGGAAGTATTTAAAGTACAGGTTTTACCCTCCGGCCGATGCGAAAAATTGGCAACCACCAGTATTGTATTAAAATATTATTTTTTTTGTCTTAAATGCTACATAATTCTTTTACTTTTTTATTTAATTAAAATTAATTAAGTTAATTAATTTACTAAATTAATATTTGGTAAATTTATTTACAAAAAAGTAAATTTAAATTTTTTTACAAAAAAAGTTTAATTTCGTTATGTATGTCATTTTTATGCAATAAATCAGGTTGTTCAATTGATATTTTCACATAAATGAGTTCAATTACTTTTTTGTGCAATAAAAAACTCTATGTTTTATTATGCTGTGTAAGGTCCCGATAATGATTCTCGTTTTATTAACTGAAAAATTTTTATTGCAAAACTTTGGGAGATTTTTTGTTAATTTCTCATTACTTTTAGCCGCAAAAAAGCAAATATGCCTTAGACGAAATGGTGCTTCACATGTGTTATCCCCGCTTGGATGTCAATGTGACGAAAGGCTTAAACCATTTATTAAAAAGCCCTTTTTGTGTCCACCCGAAAACAGGTAAAACTTTTCTTTTCACTTAATAAATAATTCGATTATTTTTACATTTTTATTATTTAGTTATAGCTTCTATTATTTTGAGTATAAAAACAGCTAAAAAGGTTTAAAATTAAAAGAAATAAAAATTTTCGTTTTAATTAAGGTCAAAAGTATTTTTTTTAGTTGCAAAATGAAAATTTATAGGTTAAATATCAAGAAGTTGTGATTTTAAATGATTAAGTACCCGTAATGGTAAAATACAACCAGGCTTATCCGAGATTAAACACTAGTTCATAATGTAATGTAATTATTAAAGTTTGTAGTGAGTAACATTAACATTAATCCCTAGTAATTAATTAACTGGTACATTACTGTACTTTTGTATAAAAATTTTATATAAAATTTAGGTAAAATCTCTGTTCCGCTAGATATTGAAAATATAGACACTTTGGATATCGATAGAGTACCTAGGGTCGAGTAAGTTGATTTTGGTACATCATTTAACTCCTGACATTTAAGACCTGTGCACTGCCCCTCCCCCCCCCCTTCCTCGGGGTTTTATTGGGGGGGGGGCAATTCCAAAACGGGGGGCAAATTTTTTTGAAACGGGGAGGGGCAAGCAGGGATAGAAGAAAAAAAAGGGAAAAGGAAAAAGGGACAAAAAACGAAAATAAGATAAAAAAATAGGTCTAAAATGGCTTAAAATTAACGAGATACAATTAATTTTTTTAGTTAAGTTTATCTTTGTAACAGTATTGATCTTTTTCTGTTGTTATACCGTGAATGAATGCAGTAGGTGGCATAAATCACAAAAAACACACGAAAACAACTTAAACGTCTACATTCTTGACGCAATATTCAAAATGTTTTAGAAGTTTATCTTTTTGTTTTACCTTTGAATTTAAAAATAATCAGATAAAACGACTGAAAGTATATTTTTTAATCTTTTTTACTAATTTTAGCCAGCTTGTGATAGAATTACATCAGGTAGAAAAATCAATACCGGAATCAGAACCAGAAGATGGTCAACAAAGGAAAAGTTACGGTAGGTAACAAAAAGAATAATTAAATGAAAATTGTTTGCATACAAAATTTTTCAAAAAGCAGAAACTGCTACTCTTTTTTGTCAAAAACCAAAATTTAATGTATAGTGGAAGTTTTTCTTAAGCTATTATTGGCAACATCAAGTTGGCATCACGTCTTTAAAACTATCTCAATTTCCATTCCACCTACTGTCCATAAAAAATACTTCTTTGATTTTTGCTGTGTGTTGTCAAATTACTGCAATAAAAGAGTATTCTAATTTGTTTTGGTAATCAGCCAGCCTGAGCGAAAGAAACCAACAACAAGCCTCAGCTGTAAGCCAACACAAATTATTTGTGATGGGCGGAACTGCAGAACCCCCAGAACTGGAATTAAGATTTTCCAAAAATCTGGAACAAGGACCGGAATTCCAAGTTTTGCCCAGAACATCCGAAACCGGAACTGCCCATCACTACAAATTATTATGGAATGCAAATTATTTGTATTTTGCTATTAAAAGTCAACACTTAATTTTTTTAAATGGGTGAAACGTTTGGTGGTATTTTCCAACTGTGTGTCCTTTGCCAGTAGCCAGGGTTTCCATCAACCCTGGTTTGGTCCTTCCGGCACGTTTCTCGCCTTGCTCACCCCCTCTTCCCACTCCCGGAGGAGCTCAGCAACTGCTGCGGGGTTCGCCCAAAGGTCCTCTGGTCCCAAGGTTGTACTAATGTTTATGCATGTAAAAAGATGTTGTGTTGTGTGTATTTGTGTTTTGCATAGCGGGGAGTTTGGTGATGTGTGTTGTGTAGGATTGATTTTGTGTAGGTAGGAGTTGAGGAAAGGAGATTTCCCCGCCCTGAGTTGGGCGAGGGTGCTCCTGACCCCGCAAGGAAGATTTTCTTCCTCGTTGCTTATTGCTGGTGCTTTTGTTTGAAGTATTGGATTTATTGGAGTGTTGTTGATGTGGTTTGTGACTGTGTTTGTGTGGATTTGTTGTTTTAGTGCTTTGTAGGTTTTGTTGTGTATGTCTGTTGGAATGTTTGTTGTGTAGTTGTTGTTGTGAAATATTGTTTGTTTTTTGAGCCTGCTGGGTGCATGTTGTTGTGTTAAATAGTTAAGTGGATTGTTTGTGTACATGGCTGCCAATTTTGCTTGTTTTGCGTGGAGTTGAATGTGTGTTGCTATTGGCAGGACTTTAGCCTATGTGTGAATGATGTTTGTGTCTGTGGTGTGCCCTGTTGCGACCCTGAGAGCTGTGTTTTGTATTGTTTGTAATTTGTGTGTGTGATGTTGTGGGGCCCCAGATTGTGCTAGCATACTCGATTATTGGTCGAGTGATAGCCTTGTGTGTGTGTGTGTGTGTGTGTGTGTGTGTGTGTGTGTGTGTGTGTGTGTGTGTTGTATAGTTTGTAAGAGTTGTGTTTGTGGGTAAAGTGTTTTGTGATGTATTGCTGTCAGATGTTTGCTTTATGAAGAGTTGTGTTTGTGGGTAAAGTGTTTTGTGATGTATTGCTGCCAGATGTTTGTTTTATGGTTTTGAATATATTGAATATATTGATATTCTTGTATTGCTTGTAGTTTGAAAAAGACAATAAAAAACTCGCAGAAGATGGTGGGTACGCTCTATTTTTTAATGGCGGAAACAGCAGGAACAATGCCACGCTTTAGTTTAAGAAATGAGACCGCAAGATCATGTATATTTTCATGACTATTTTCGGATGTCTCCTGTTCAATTTGATTATTTGTATTCGCAGAAACAAACTTAAAAGTTTTTTTTTAATTAAACATAAATGATTTTTTTACAGATTGTTTAATAACCCGTCATACATACAATTTTAGCCCAAGGCCGTGCATTGAATTATATTAGAAACTGCACAGCAAAAATTTGCAAATCTTTTATAAATGCATATTGCAAATTCGTATTCAAACCAAGCACTTTTCCATACTATGGACATACGTGAGTTTAAAATTTGTAAAAACTACTTAAAATTTATTTTTCATAAAAAATCATTTGTTTTTTTTTCAAATATTAGGTTTTGCAATAGAACCAAACTATTTTTCATTTTTTACGCAATGCCCACGCGTTTTTCGGCTAAAACCGTAATATCCTTCATTGATTTTTTTAACAATTCGCGCGTTCCCACGCGTTTTTTTTCTTGAAAAAGCTGCCACCTGTGACAGAGTTGTGGATCAAACACAACAGCGGTGGCAATGCCACCTCGCGGTGGCATTGCCACTTTAAGGTGGCATTGACAATTCAGTGTGAACACGTCCTATGTTTAACGTTGGACACAACAGCGGTGGCAATGTCACCTTGCGGTGGCATTGCCACCTCAGTGTGAACCGGGCTTAAGTGTCCCTAATTTACATAAATACCAATGTTATTACCTAAAAAACTGTATGTGTGCATTGAGTGTGTGTCATATGTGCGGGAAAATACCTCTCTATCAAGTTTCCCTAATTTTTTATATAATATAAATTAGTTTTTAAAACTTAAAAAAAAACCGTACAACTTTTAAATTTGTCTTTAAATTTTCAGTTTAGCAATGTTTTGAGGAAAACAATGATTTTTGTTTCATATTTGTACGCCCGTTTCAAGCAACCAAAAAAGAAGCGTAGCGTGCTGTTTAATTAATGCGCACAAAGTTTGCAAAGAAATCAATATTGTGAAGCTGATGTTTGTCCTTAATTAATATAACACTAATCATTATTAAGTAAAAAAGTCTGTATGTGTACATTTAGTGTTTGTGATATATGCGCGGAGACGCTTCTCAGCTTTTTCTTCGTTAATTTTTTCTTAGAAGTTGAAGTTCCGCTCCAAGTCTTTCTGGGAACTGGGAACTGGGATCTGGGAAACAGGTCTGAACACTTGTTTTCGCTGTTTCTGGGATCTGGTAACTGGGAACAGCTTTGAAGGGCTCTTATGTAGAAAATTTTGCATGTTGATTATTCAACAAACTGTAGATTATTTCACAGGTCGTAGCAAATTTTCTTACCTGATGAAAAATTCGCACTCTGGATTTTTCTACATATAATTAGAACAACAGTTTAACAAACAATCAGACATTCTCTACTCTTGTGCATTCATGATAGAAGTTAATGGACGGCAATCAATAAGTAAGAACGATAGAGTACAAATGAAGGAATGGAAACAAATGTGTAGATGGGCTGACGATCTTGGTGTATATTCAATTTATAAATAGTTTAGATGGTGCGTTACAAAGCATGGCAAAGAAATTCCGGATACCAGAGTGGGTCCAGGAGAAGGTCCTGAAGATTTGGAATGTAGCTCTTATGGCAAACAGTATCAAGTTATAGGTGATAAATGCTATAATAAAGTATCAATTTGTTTGTTTGGTAGCAGGCACCTCCAATAGGTTTAAAAAAGGCGTTAAATATATTTTGAGTCCCAATTTGGCATTTAAAATTGAGATTTAGGTTTTTATCGTTGTTTTAATGTCCTGGGTGAAAACCTAAAGTATATACATCTTGTAATTTGAAAAAAATATTATTATATAGGAGGAGAACAGTGCCCAAACAATGGTCAAATTGAGCTATTAAATGGGCAGCCAAGAATATGTACTATTGGTTTCCAAAACACTTGTTCTTTTCCCAATACCTGCGTAAACTCACTTACTACAAGACGTCCTATATGCTGCTCATCAACAAATACAGGTTAGCATGTCGTTACTTCAAACATAGAAACTTACTAGAGATTCATATTTTTTAATTGTTAAATATTTGCTTTTGTAACAAACCTTTATAACTGTGGATTCATTTATATCGCGCGGCTGGCTTCAAACTTCACCTGAAGTGCAAACAGAACAAAATTGAATGATTGGTTTTGAATAATTAAAAGTTAATTACTTAATTTTTTCTAAATTTTTTACCTTTAGAACTAAAAAAAGCAATAAATCGACGTCACGATCAATAAAGAAACTTTAAATTGCGGGACAATGTTTCCCAGGAACAAATTTTGTTTAAAAGCAGGACTAAAATGTTTAAGTTTGTAAATGTTATACAATATATTCAAACGCGTTTAAGTTTCAAATGTAAATTAAAACATATAAAATACTTACATAATAACTGAACTTGAATGCCATCAGGAAACGTCAATTCAAAAAACTAAAGTTTTTACAGGGACTGCCTAAAATTTTATTTTGAAATAACCTAGCATGTTCAAAAAATGCGCTAAATTTCTGATAATACTATAAAACTATTAATTTTAATTAATTTATATAAATAAACAATTTTTGATTTTGAAGAATTTTCAAGGAATCCGTTTTTAACTATTTGAAATGGCTCAAACATTATTCAAAAATAAAAAAATACTTTTTTAAATTTTAAATTACATTTTGTTTAATTTTAATTTAAGTTTTATTAATTATTTTAAATTTAGCTATTTTAAAGAAATATTTGTAATTTATATTTATGTAGTGAGTTTTTTTAATTGTTTTAAATAAACAATAAAATGAACATTATTAGAAAAAAACTATTAAATTACGTATGCTTTAACAAAAAACAAAAAAAGTCTCTTTTTCTGTGTCTCCAAGTGTCTTTTTTGGCTCCAAGTTTTTTCCGCTCCAACGACCTTAAATCCTTTTTTGGCAAATAGATTTTAGGTAAATCAACTCCAAGTGGTTTTAAACATAAAAAGTAAAGAAGTTGTTTGTTAGCAATACAAGAATAAAAATCATAATTACAAACAAAGAAACAACGTAGGAAGTTTACAATTTTCATTTAATTATACAAAAAAAAGCCAAAAGATTTTCAATTCAACTAATTTTTTGCATCAAATAAAACCTTTATAAGTAGAAGTCATAACAAACATACTAATATACCGTATTTGGTTTTAGTTTTTTAGCAAATCATTTCATTTCATTTCTTCTCATGCTATACATGATAGAAATATTGCATCGGGTTTGGTTTATGGTTTTCATCAACATAAAATGATGACATATCTTATTTGAAATTGAGTGTTACTTAGGTAGCTGCAATGACCCTTTAAAGTCATTTCAACCCTGCGGTAGCGCGTGCCCAGAAGGATGCAATACATCCCCAGGTCCCCGAATATGTACATTGCAATGTGTCCCTGGGTGTTTTTGCAATCCAGGGTTGGTGTTACGTAATTCTGCCGACTCTGATAGTGCTTGCGTTCAAAGATCTCAATGTACCATTCTTGGTGAGTATATTTGCCTGTGTTTGTCTAAGAAATAAAAAATACACAAATCGCAACCAGCAGAATTTGCCATCATGCAAGAAAGCTAAAAATTAGAAACAGAATAGGAACCTTATTAATTTTATTAAACATATAAAATTTTGGTGATTTGTTTTGTAATAATATCAAAAATATATATGTAACAAAGAACAAAACAGACACTTGGAACAAACCGCTTGAAAAAAGGGACCATTTAAATGGTACTTTTTCACAAAACTATCATAAATGTCACTTTGGAAGTACTATTTAAGCGGTAACTTTTTGAAGCGGCTTGTTCTGTGCTTCCAACTTTCTTTTGCTGTATACTTTTGATAAATGGTATATTGTCAGTTTTTTTGAAAATAAGAGGAGAATTACAGCAATGTTATATAAAAGCATTCATAATAATTCATATTTTGGCAGTTTTGGTTAATTGGCAAAAATAATTTAGGGTTGATGGGGGCCAGAAGACTTGTGTGCTAAAACTTGGAGCCAGAAATAGAGCCCTAAATGGGGAATTTTGAGCGGTAAGTTGGGAACTTAGAGACACGATAAAAATCGGTAAAATCTATACCTCTAAATTGAAACCCTCAAGGACACCTAAATCTAAGCCCTAACCAGTTTTTGCTTTGCGGCTCCAAGTTCCCAAAAATTTCCAATGGCTCCGAATTCCTCTGCTTGTGGCTCTAAAGACCCATACCACTAAAATTGGTTAAATTTCTTTTGTAAAAATTATAGTTTAAAAGAAATAACCCAGGAAAAGTTAGTTTTTTCCGTTGTAAAAATTTAGGGCCTGTTCACACCTGTTCCAAGTTCCTAGAACCCAGTTCCCAAATCTCAGATTCGAGAAACGGCTCGTTTATATTTGCCTGTTTACTAGGATAAAAACTCACGCCCTCGAGAGTTGTTTTCCTTAAATAACACGCCTAGGATCGTATGTGCAAACATAAAATAATCGTTTAAAACAGAAATAAAAATATTTTAAAAGAATTTTCTAATGTGCCAAATTGAAAAATTCAAAGAAAACTGCAAAACAATCAGTCTAGTTTAATAAAACGTTAAACTTCATTTTTTATAAATAAATTGATATTTTAAAAACGTTTTTATAATAAAAATTAATATTTTTACTATAAAAACATTAAAACTTTTAAAATTGTTTTAAAATATCGTTTTAGCTATGTTTTGATTAAAAAACAACGATTTTCATTTTATATTTGTATGCCCGCCTGAAGAAACAGAACAAAAAAAGCGGACCATTGTAATTAATAAATGCAAACAAAATTTAGAAAGAAATCAATATTGTGCAGCTGGTGCGTGTCCTTAACTTACATATTTACTAGCAGGAACCATGATCTGGGAACTGGAAAACAAGTCTGAATGCTTGTTTTCGCTGTTTCTGGGATCTGGAAACAGGGATCTGGGAACTGGGAACAAGTGTGAATGGGCCTTTAATTGGTTTTGTGAAACAAAATAAAATTAATGCACAAAATTAATTTTTTATTTCTAGAAGTATGACTTACACTGTAAAATTTGCTTAAAAATTAGTTCAAGGCACACAAATAAAGTTATTTTAGGAGGAAACCAGTGCCCTAACAACGGTCAAGTTGAATTATTAAATGGCCAACCAAGATTATGTACTCTTGGTGTACAAAGCACTTGTTCTTTCCCGAATACTTGTGTGAATTCTTTAACCACAGGACGTCCAGTATGCTGCACTTCAGTGAATTCAGGTTATTTGTTTCATCTTTTGTGTGTATGCGTAAGTATGAGTGTGTGTGTTGTTGTGTGTGTTTGTGATTTTTGTGTGTGTTGTTGTGTGTGTTTGTGATTTTTGTGTGTGTGTTGTTGTGTGTGTGTTTGTGATTTTTGTGTGTGTTGTTGTTGTTGTTGTTGTTGTTGTGTGTGTGTGTGTGTGTGAGTATGTGTATGTGTGTGTGCGTGCGTGCGTGTGTGTGTGTGTGTGTGTGTGTGTGTGTGTATTGTGTTTGTGTATGTGTGTATAATAAGTTTCTGTTCTAAGTTTTTATTACAACCAGGTACAAATATTTATTATTTTCCTTTTCTTTTGGACCTTGTCGCCATAAAGCTTATGCGTCCATGCACTTATGCCCAACGCGTCTGAAAACTATCTTTATTTCTGCCCAGGACTGTATTACAACTTCTTAATGGGTGGGGTTGAGCACTTTTTCCAACATAGATTGCAAAATGTAAACCTATGAATGAATGAATGAATAAATCTTTATAACACACAAACACATTACAGCAATGGACATAGACAAAAGCATTTTTAGTTAAACACAAAAAAAAACCAAAAAAAACAAAAAACAAAGCAATTCACAAAACACATTGGTTATTAAATATAGTCCTTGCTACATTGTGGTGTCGTTATAAAGGGTAGGAACACAGAGCCTTTAAAAGGCTGCTTAAGTGTGCCTTAATTTTAAAAGTTTCTCAAAATTAATAGATTCAATTTGTTTTTTAAAACAATTTATTGATTTGGATTTTACAACAGTCTCTGGCAAAAAATTCCAGTATTTGGCCACTCTTACAGGAAATGAGTTTAGTAAAATGTCTTTATTTGCTTTTAATATTTTTAATTTTAAAGTATGGTCATTTCTACCTTTGTAATTCCCTCATGAAAAAAAATCAGAAAATTTAGGTCAGAAAGATTTTTAACAATCGAAAAGCACATTTTTAAGTCAGAATGTATCCTTCTTTCTTCCAGAGATTTGAGGTTTAAATATTTAAGACGCTTGGAATATGATAAATACCACATTTAACAAAAATTCTATACACCTATCTAATAAGATTACGTAGTGTTTTCAGGTTGCATATATCTGATGTTTTCACGTTATCTATATTTCTGATTCCTAATTTATTCAATAAACAGTTTTAACTTTTTTCTAAAACGACAATGAACGATTTGTTGGAAAAGGTTTAATGCTGTGAAAAATATGCAAATTAATAACTTAATATCAACTACAATGCAGAAACTAAATTATTATAAATTAAATATCCAACTTGTTTTTTAAAATCGTTTTTAGGTCTATTTTAAATGGTATAAAAATTCACCTGGGTAAAAAACTATATCTTCCAATGATCTAATAATAAGTGATATATTCTAAGCGTATCCATCATTAAATCACAAAGGGGGAGGAGATAATCTTTTTGGGGCTTACGGTTGTCAGGGCGGTAATTTAGTGTTTACATAAATAGAGTTTAAAAATGCATGCACGCATAAATATGGCTAAAACAAATTTGCAGTATAAAACATTACGCGGCGTGCGCCAATATTATAAGGGCGATATTTAAACGACATCTGGTGGGTGCTTTCTTAACTGCAAAATTAGGTTTATTAAGAGGTCTCGTTTTTGACCACCATGTTGAAAATCATTTTTCATCATTTTAAATACCAGCTAAACCAAGATTGTGTTTGGTTAATATTTTAATTAAACCAATTTGTCATCTTAAATTGGTAAAATCAATCCAAATATTGTGACATCACTGTCATTTGGCATTAAATTCAGGTTTGTTTAATATATAAATTTCTTATTTATTATTATTTATTAGGAAATCAATGCCCTAACAATGGTCAAGTGGAACTGTTTAATGGCCAACCTAGAATATGTACTATTGGCGTACAAAGCACTTGTTCTTTCCCCAATACCTGTGTCAATTCATTAACCACAAGACGTCCGATATGCTGCTCAGCAGTAAATACAGGCAAGCTTTTTAAATTGTTTTATAAAAAGATCGTTCCTTCCTTAAATACCAAACAATTTGCTGCCTGTAACTCTAGTAGATAAAGTTATGGTATGAGGTACTTTAGAGCGTTAAACAGGGAACTTGGAGCCATCGAAAACTTTTGGGAACTTTGAAGCCACAAGCAATAGGAACTTAGAGCCTTTAAGAAAAATTGTTTTGGGATTAGATTTAGGCTTCGCTTAGGCTTGGGTATATCTTTTAGCGATTTTTATTTTTGGCTCCAAGTTCCCATCTTTAAGGTCCAAGTTTCCCACTTATGGCTCCAAGTTCTCTATTTTTGGCTGAAAGTTCCAGCTCCAAGTTTCCAAGCCTCCATTGACCCTAAATCAAAGTTACAGTCCTGGGGCCAAATTTACTAGACGCACTTATAAACAAGTGTTACTAACCTTTTAGTGCCACTAGGATTAGGGCAACATTAAGAGAAGGTGAGAAACTTTATTTACTAGATTTCCCTAATCTTAGTGTCACTTAAAGTCACCCTAATCTGATTCACAAAGAAAAAACTTGGGCAATTATTTTTAAAATCGATTTTTCAGATTTGAAGAAATACAAACACAACAAAACTTTAATAAATAAAAAGCCCACTAGAAAAGCTAACAGGAAAAGTTAAAATTTTTGTTTAAATCATTATATTTTCCAAGTAATCAATACAAATGTTTCTGGTCAATACGTATTAAAAATTTTGTATCATGGATTACTGTAGTATAGACAGCAAACAGAAAATCGCTAGCACGCAAAAACGTCGACTTTAATGACAAAAAAATAAAAAAAATTAACACTTTTAAAGACTTATACAACCCTGTTTGTTATTTATTAGTTTATAAATAGATGTTTTTGAAATTTTTCATAAATTTTTAGATTTTTAACACTTTGAATAAAATAATATAGCCAAAACATTATGTTTTATTTTCACAATGTTGATATAGCTAAGGTTTAGGAATCACTAATAAGTAAGATTTATAACTAGCAATCAATCATAGGTACTGTATTATAAATTTATCAACTTAAAACAAATTTAAAATTCTGATTTGTAAGTTTTTTTTTAATAAAAAAAATATGGTTAAATAATGTTATCCAAATTTGAGGTAATAAACGTTGGATTTAAACAAAACTAATGCTGATCTCGATATAGAACTCAATAAGTAGTTTTAAATTAAATTTGATGATGTTTCCAGTGTGCTTTAATTTACCTCAGGTGGCCATAACAGGGCTGGAGGTTTTTTAACTTTAACAAAACTCCCCCCCCATATTTTTGGGATATTTATTATTTTTATCTCGAGTGCGATATTTATGTTGTTGTTTAAAGTCCTGCTGTACCCATCCTCAAAGTTTTCGGCCGGTGGTTGAAAAATTGAAAAATAAATTTTTTAATATGATCATAAAAAATGTCAAAAGCTTTGGGAATGCCCCTCTTGCCTTAAAATTTGAAGAAGCTCAGCTTTTAGGTGGGAACGGGAAGGGTTGGTAACTCCCAAAATTCTGAAACTGCCGACTCCCCCCTGAAATTTGGGGGTACTCCTGTAGGTTTGCAGAAAGGTTGGTTGAGGTTATTTTACCCCCTCACCCATCAAAAAACTCCCAAAACTGCGGACACCGCCTTCCCCTTTTTGCCGCTCAAACTTTGGGGGTTAACTCGAAACCCTTTCCAAAATTTAAAATTAAAATTGGTCCCAGTGCTATTTAAAATTGGCAATTTGGGGGATACCCCAAAATTTTTTTGGACACCCCATCAAATTCGGAAAGGGGGTATATGTTCCAAAATCCAGAAGGCTGGTGGGACGATCAGTCATTATTATTTAAAGGAAGCTGTGGTTAAGAGTTTTAACAATAAAAGAATCTCAAAATTCTAAAAATCTGTGAATTAGATTTTTGCTTCTGAATGATGCAACTCTTATAAATTATTAATTATCATTTTTAGTTTGAACTGAAACAGAGCTAATTTTGGCTGCAAAATTGTCGGCGTGATTATAACCTATAAAATCTCATGTTTGATATGGGTCACCAATATTGGTCCAGCAGCCCCTTCAACTATAAAATAAAAAGCTTGAAATTGTTTCAAAGCACATAGAAAATACCTATAAAACTTTTGAAAAAAGTGCGGCTGGTATTTTTAAAAAATTTCCAAAAAAATTAGAACAACTATTGAATTTAGCCCAAATAAATAAAATCGCGGTATGGAAAATGCGTGCGTAACGATTTACCCCCCCCCCCCGATATTTGTTAAACTTTTTGTTCCAAAAAAAAATGCGCATTTTATGTAAATCACTGTGTGCGCAGCAGGCTGCGCACTTTTCACTTTGCATTATGCATTGTTTCAAGATAAACAATAGTTTTATTGAAATCCCACATTGATTTAATGAAATTGATTTTTTAGTAAATTATTTTTAATGCTTTTTTCCAAAATATACAACAATTTTTTTTTGCAAAACGGTTATTTTGTTGTTTAATATCTAAGTTAGGGACGCTTTTGGGGAGGTTCCCACCTCCCTAGCGTTTTCCCACTTATCTGCTAGTGTCACTTACCATTAGGGATTCTAGTAAATACAACACTTCACTAAACTGCTTAGGGACACTTGCCAGCTAGTGGCCCTAAGCTGTTAGGGCGTCTAGTAAATTCGGCCCCAGGGCAGAAATAAAGGTAGTTTTCAGACGCGGTGGGCATATGCGTATGGACGCATAAGCGTTAAGGCGAGGAGGTCTTTAAGAAAATGAAAATAATAAAGATTCATAAGTGGACTATAGAGGTGTTTTGGCTGGCTCGTTTGTTTATATAAGACATATTTATATTTTTTTTAAATTTGTAAAATTAATTTTATTTTAAACGTTAAACACTTTGTATTTGAAGGTTCTTTATGCTTTACAAACAATGTTTTAAATTGTTTATGTAGGGAAAACAGCAAGAGCCTTAGAACGCATATGCACGTGGGCGCGCGCATATGCGTTTAGAGGAGGCGCCCGGCTATAGCCAAAATGCAAAGTTATTATTTTGCACTGCTTCCCTTTATGCCCAAAGCTATAACGCTTATTCCCGCAGAGACGCGCATAACGGCTATTGCCTGCATCTGAAAAATGACCTTTATTTCTGCTCGGGACTGTATCTGGGAAGTATACATATCAAATATCACTCGCATATAAAAAGCCACTAAAGCAAATAACAATGATATAAAAAAATATGTTTTAATTAAAATAAAATTAGAAGTTTTTGATAAAAAATAGATTCATATCTAAAAGTTACATAATATAATACTGTTAATATATGCAAAGACATAATTGCTAACACAATCATGTCGCATCTGCATATAGCTCTGAGACCATCTCGTTTCAATACCACTGTGTTTTAGGACATTGGAGGCTGTCCTGTCTTTCTGAAAAAATTTGAACTTAAAATAATAAAATGACTTTTTTGTAGTAGTAAAATTTGAAAAGTGCATAAAAAAAAACCAAAACTGACTGACCAAATTTTTATGAATTTTTGAGAAGTGACCAAATTTTTCAATATATTATGCAATGTTTTGATATTTTCCAACATATTTTGCAATGCAATGCATGACTTTCTTTAAATTTTTTATCTGGAAAACAATTGGAGGAAAATCCACATAAAATACTTGTCTACTCAGCATAAAATCGATAAAACGTTTTTTTGTTGATATTTTCCAGAGTTATTTGTGTACCAGTTTTATTAATTTCCACCAAAAACATTATTTCGTTAAGAAAATAATACCATAAAAAATTTTAATTAGAACATTGGGAAGCTTGGATTTGTTCAAGAAGTTTTGGAATTTTTTAAAGGCTTTAGCCATAACAGATTCACCCAATGTATTTACTATTTTTTGTTTTTGTGATAATGAAAAGACAAAACCAGCTTCAATCAATAAAATTCCATAAAAGTCCAAAGGTTACATAGTATTTTATCATAAACTGTTGTATACTGTAAAACTGCGCTGTGTTACTGCACGTGGCTGCGCGAGAAAAAACTGGTTTTATAACGCAGGTTACAGTTCAGACAGCCAATAAAATTTTACAAATTTTTTTAACTGTTTTAATCTAACATTTACACATACAAGCAGCCATTCTAGGATTGAAATCAAAATTTTTTTAATGGACGTCTTAAGTCATACAGTTAAGCTGCTGATAGTTTGAACTGACAGCCCTTCCATTTTACGTGACACGTCAGAATTATAAGCTTTACAATATTCGTTTTAAGTGATTTTAACCAGCCTCAAGAGAGAAATTAATAAAAAAATTAAATACTGCGATAATAGTTGTCTTAATTTTTTACATTTCTCATGTCTCACAAGGCCAGAGCTGAATATAAAACAATGTTTTCAAAAGTAAATTTTGAAAAATAATTGAGAGATAACTAGCAAAATTGTTTACATGAAATCATTGTTAATATGGTGATTTATTAGGAAACCAGTGTCCTAACAATGGTCAAATTGAGTTGGTAAATGGGCAACCTAGAATATGTACTATCGGCGTACAAAGCACATGTTCTTTTCCAAATACCTGTGTCAATTCATTAACCACAGGACGTCCTGTATGCTGCACTTCAGTAAGCACAGGTCAGTATTTTAAATTGTTTCATTTCAAATATGTATGTATGTAGATTTAAATATCCAATCCTAATATTTTAATACTGGGTCCGCATACTAACGAAAAGTTAGAATTGCTGCCAGTTTAGTTTTTTTGCTGAATTATACATAAAGAAAATTAATATTACCCAGGTTAATTTTTTGAATAACTGTTTTTAATTGTTTTAATACAAAAAATTATTTAACCTACAAAAATAAATAAAATAAACTCATTGTGAGGAACCATTTCCTGTGGAAAATACTATCACATTCATCCAATTTCCGGTGTATGAATTTACTGCTAGTATGGCAAATTAATTAAATTAAGAATCCACTATTTACTTCAAGAATCCAAGTGTGTGTGTGTGTGTGTGTGTGTGTGTGTGTGTGTGTGTGTGTGTGTGTGTGTGTGTGTGTGTGTGTGTGTGTGTGTGTGTGTGTGTGTGTGTGTGTGTGTGTGTGTGTGTGTGTGTGTGTGTGTTTGTGTGTGTGTGTGTGTGTATGATAAGTTTCTGTTCTAATTAAAGGATACTCTTTAAATTACCTTTTTTTAGTGTTTTCTCCCTAAATTTTAGAAGGTGCGCTGTGTTATTTAAATTTTAGTGGAAAAGGAGTGTCGAGACCTTCAAAATTTTGTTCAGATAGGAGTCTAACCGATCTTGTAAACATTTAGAGGGTAATAAAAAGACCAACTAACGTATTTTAATTTTTTTATTTAATTTTCAAAAACTGTTTTCAAAAATTTCCCACCCTGTTCAGATAGGAGTCTAACCGATCTTGTAAACATTTAGAGGGTAATAAGAAGACCAACTAACGTATTTTAATTTTTTTATTTAATTTTCAAAAACTGCATCCCTATTATGAGTATAGTTTCTTAACATAACGACATAATAATATTTATTTTCTTCTTATTTATAAAATGTTTATAAGATGGTTATAAAGTTTACAACACAAAATAGTTAGAACGCAGACTTTTCATAATTTCACCATTTTGCAGTTTCTTAGAATATAAAAAATCTGTAAATTTTAGTCGTTAAAACACTAAAATTTTTATTTTAAAATATCTAATTAAAAACCATTTAATATTATTGCTTAGTGGTAAAATATTTGACTTAATGTTGCAATTTATAAAAAATTTGCCTACAGTTTTAACTTATTACATATTTAATTTTCAAATTTAAAAGCTCAATAAAAATACATATTTTTGTAATGAAACACAAATGCTCCTAAAAATAATAAACAGAATATTACTGTAACAATCAATACAAATAACCAACTAAGTCAAATATAATTTTCATTTTATCAAATGTTAGCATGACTAATCAATAAACAGACATTTTACTTATTTGTAAAATAACTGTTTTGTTTGCTTTTATTTATTCAATAATGAAAACTTCTAATTATTTAGGAGGCCAATGCCCAAACAATGGTCAGATTGAGTTGGTAAATGGGCAACCTAGAATATGTACTATCGGCGTACAAAGCACATGTTCTTTTCCAAATACCTGTGTCAATTCATTAACCACAGGACGTCCTGTATGCTGCACTCCAATAAATACAGGTTAACTGTTGCAGACAAAATATGTGTATCTTTTTTTAAATTTAAAGTATTTTGGTGTTATATAAGTTTTACAAGCTGCAAAAATAATCATTGTTACATTTAGACAAACATGTAGAATTACTAACATAGCATTCACAAAAACCTTTAACAGTAGTCAAGGTAATTGGTTAAAATAAACCACTTAGCATATGTATTATAGAAATACAAAATTCTTTTTTACAAGTTGCAAAAATATTCATTGTTACATTTAGACAAACGTGTAGAATTACTAACATAGCATTCACAAAAACCCTTAACAGTAGCCAAGATAAGTGGTTAAAATAAACCACTTAGCTTGTGTATTATAGGAATATGAAATTCTTGTTTTTACGTCTATAAAGTATAAAAACATTAACCTCAGGACGATGTTGTGCTGCAGAAAATAAATCCCAAAACTAGATAAGACGTTTGACTTTTCAGTTTGTGGGATGTAAATAATAAAACAAATTATTAAAATTTTTGTAGGAGGAAACCAATGCCCAAACAATGGTCAAGTTGAGCTATTAAATGGTCAACCAAGAGCATGTACTATCGGTTTTCAAAATACTTGTAATTTTCCCAATGTTTGTGTCAATTCACTAACCACGGGACGACCTGTATGTTGCACCTCAGGAAATATAGGTTAGAATTTTTAAAATAAATTAAACTAAAAGCAAATTTTAAGTTTGTTATGTTTTCACATTTTGTTATGTTTTAATTTATAACTAAACTGAAAAACAAATGGCTTTGTTTTGATTTGTTATTATTTTGTTTTATCGTTTTCATATACACAAATAAAATGTAACTGCACTGGCACACCAACTCATTGGGGGCATGACAGCTAGTTTTCCCAACACCAAACTATTTTGAGTAATTATTGATCATTTCAATGAGTCCAGTCTAAGCCCATTATGTATGCAAAAAAAGTAGTAGTAAAGAATATGTAGCATTTTTAGTCAGAAGCATTTATGTCTAAAAATTAAAGTTATATCATAAATTAAATTTGTGGTTAGCGGTTAATCTATTTATTGCTTTATAATAAAAATAAAAAATGTTTATTTTGGCTTTTGCATAAAATTGTCAAGTTTTTTAGTACAATTTTCTTTTAAAATGTTTGTTTTTGTTTGTTAGAACATAAAAAATTTAAAAAAACACATGTATATACACAATATTATTATTAAGGAGGAAACCAATGCCCAAACAATGGTCAAGTTGAATTGTTAAATGGACAACCTAGAATATGTACAATTGGCGTACAAAGCACTTGTTCTTTCCCAAATACATGTTTAAATTCACTAACCACAGGACGTCCAGTATGCTGCACAACAGGAAGTTCAGGTTAGTTTAGTTTTCAAATATAATAATTTAAAATTATATGAGAACTTAAATTTATGTTTTTTTGGAATAATCTAATACTTTAAAAGTGCAGTCCTCTAAATGATTGGGTTTGTGAGAAGTCTTTTTTTGGAAACTGAGTTATAAAAATTCCTATCGTTTTCAACATTTCTAAATTATAAAAATTTTTCTGATTTGCTATAAAATCAATGAGATATTGCCATTCAAAAATCAAAAATACATCAAGGTACTCTATTTTTTAGTCAAAAAACTTCAAATGAAAAACTTCAATAGATAATTAGCATTAAACACAATTACACACAATTAAAGAGTATCAATTTATTAAAGATATAAATAATTAAATTATGAGTGAATAATTGAATTGAATTAGGAATTATTTGTTCAAAATATGAATGACAAACGTAATATAAATTTAAAAAAATTATATAATTTGTGACATTTTGTCTAACAAAATTTTTTTTGTAATATTAGTAGGAAACCAGTGCCCAAACAATGGCCAACTTGAGTTGTTAAATGGCCAACCTAGAATATGTAGAATCGGTTTCCAGAATACTTGTTCTTTTCCAAATACATGTGTAAATTCACTGACCACAGGACGCCCTGTATGCTGCAGAACAGGAAATACAGGTTTTTATTAAAGCATATCAAGCACTTAGGATTTGAATTACAATTTAGTAATCAGGTTATTTGCAATTTATATGCATAATTAGTTATTTTACTTTTACAGATTATTTCATAAAAATAAAAAATGTATTATTTTTGATAATTTTATGAATAGGAAACCAGTGCCCCAACAATGGCCAAGCCGAGTTGTTGAATGGTCAACCAAGAACATGTACTGTTGGTTTCCAGAATACGTGCTCGTTTCCTAACACTTGTGTGAACTCTTTAACCACAGGTCGTCCTGTCTGTTGCACTACAGGAAATACAGGTAATAAACTTTTTGAATAACGACACTTTACCAATTCAATATTATTTCTAAGAGTGTTTTGTAACCCAATCTGTGATCATAGCATTACATGAAATACTTCAGCAAAATCGCAGTGATAAAATCAACAAGTACAAGGCAAGTGGTAGGAAAATACCCTTTTGTGTCACTGCTAAGTAATCTATATCGCATTGCAAAGGTAATATAGCATAATACGTGTGAGAATACTAGGCTCCAGTATCACCTGCATCATAGGGCTCCTTTTACACCAAATATACTTACCTTAAATCTGGCATTTAAAGTAGGCATATTTAAATGAAGATAAAAGAATTATGATGAATTTATTGTACACGGTGAGATATAGCAACAATTTATGTACAGTATAAAAGTAAAAACAAAATATATGATTACAATATAGAAGGCCACAGCATATTTAAATTTCAGGTATACCGGTTGAATTAGCTAAAAACCAATAATTCACTTGATAATTTTAAAAACAAAATTTGTTGAAAAAGTGGCCCGTGTCAGTCATACAGCTAACAATTATTTTTTTCTTTTTTTCAGACCCATTAGCTTTATTCTTTTCTCATTTTTTAATTACAAGTTTTGACATAATGGCCATTTTTGTGGTCTCACTGACTTGTAGGAAAATTGCCATATGTTTAGCTGAGCATTTCAAACACACATGAAATATTTAAGAAAGACATATTTCAAAATTTATCACACTGAAGACATTTTGTATCATTAAAAAATTATTGGTACTACATCTATTTATAAAAATATTCTAGATGTAAAAAAATAAACTTGTTTGCAATCTCATTTTTTAAGAACATCATTGGAAAAATTGTTAAATTTGGGTTTTCTATTTTTATTTTTTTTAAAAATATTATTTTATCTTCACCATGGTTTTAAAGATGTTTAAAAAAAGTTTAAGCTGCTGAATTTGTATAATAAAGCTTTTGATGTGGTATAATGTAAAAATCGATACAATATAAAGATATATACCCACCATTTTTTTATTATTTATAGCCGTGTAATTATTAAAAAGACTTGTAACTGTTAAACTTTAAATTTTTTAAACATCTTTAAAACCATGGTGAAGATAAAATAATATTTTTAAAAAAAATAAAAACAGAAAACCCAAATTTAACAATTTTTCCAATGATGTCTAAAATCAGAGATTGCAAACAAGTTTATTTTTTTACATCTAGAATATTTTTATAAATAGATGTAGTACCAATAATTTTTTAATGATACAAAATGTCTTCAGTGTGATAAATTTTGAAATATGTCTTTCTTAAATATTTCATGTGTGTTTGAAAATGCTCAGCTAAACATATGGCAATTTTCCTACAAGTCAGTGAGACCACAAAAATGGCCATTATGTCAAAACTTGTAATTAAAAAATGAGAAAAAGAATAAAGCTAATGGGTCTGAAAAAAAAAAAAAAGATTAGCTGTATGACCGACACGGGCCACTTGTTCAACAAATTTTGTTTTTAAAATTATCAAGTGAATTATTGGTTTTTAGCCAATTCAACCAGTATGCCTAAAATTTAATATGTGCTGTGGCCTTCTATATTGTAATCATATATTTTGTTTTTACTTTTATACATAAATTGTTGCTATATCGCACGCGTGTACAATAAATTCATCATAATTCTTTTATCTTCATTTAAATATGCCTACTTTAAATGCCAGATTTAAGGTAAGTATATTTGGTGTAAAAGGAGCCCTATGATGCAGGTGATACTGGAGCCTAGTATTCTCACACGTATTATGCTATATTACCTTTGCAATGCGATATAGATTACTTAGCAGTGACAGAAAAGGGTATTTTCCTACCACTTGCCTTGTACTTGTTGATTTTATCACTGCGATTTTGCTGAAGTATTTCATCTAATGCTATGATCACAGATTGGGTTACAAAACACTCTTAGAAATAATATTGAATTGGTAAAGTGTCGTTATT
>JASAMX010026848.1:0-30078 GCA_030248175.1 Microlaimidae sp. YZB2_3
TTACTTCCTCTTCATTTTAATTTGCTGAATTAAATTACTACTATGCCATTATAATGGAGGGTGCCAGTTTAAATGGAGAGGTTCATTATAGAAACCGCCTACTTTTCCGTAAATTTTTAATTTAGGAGTTGCACATTTTTGGGTATATTATATATTTTAAAAACATTCGGAATATTTTTGTAATACTTAATTTATTTATATGAAAACGCTAAAAAATCTTAAAATAGATGCGTTGATATTTTTTCCACATCATGATTTTTAAATTAATAAAAAGATATAATTTTGTGAGCAATTTTGATTACGCTGTAAAACCACAGACATAATTTTAGTTATGCTAGATTAGATAGGTTCCTAAAGGTGTAGTTGTATTTTTATAATGTGTTTCATAGGCGTAAAACGTAAAACAAACAAGGAGCAGCAGTGGAATCCACACACATACACAAAGGAATTGGAGACAATTCGCTCCCCGCCAATTCGGTCCCTGGACAATTCACACCTGGATACCGATTCGCTCCTGGACAATTCACACCTGCAGATACCAATTCGCTCCTGGACAATTCGCTCCTGGACAATTCGCTTCCAGGAAAATTCGCTTCCAGCACAATTCGCTTCCTGGACAATTCGCTCCTGGGACAATTCGCTTCCGGAACAATTCTCTTCCTAGGAAAATCAATTGCTGGATAAATTGTAGGAGGCACAATTCCCTCCCTGGACAATTCGCTCCCGGAGTTTTTGTAAATGCAATTTTTATTAAACCTACTTCATTGGGGACAATTCTCTTTCTCTCCCTGACCAATTCGCTCCCTGGACATCTTACTTCCTAAAAATTCATTGCTTTTCTCCTTGCTCGCAAGATTTTTTAAGCGCAACTTGTATAAAGCCTTTTTATGGACAATTTTTTTGCAAAAAATAGCTTCTGAAATAAATTGCAAACAAATTTTGTTAAACCGTTTTTTTATTTAACTGGGCAACTAAAAGTTATGATATTAAATACAGTTAGTCCGCAATTGGTCAGGGAGAGAAAGAGAATTGTCCCCAATGAAGTAGGTTTAACAAAAATTGCATTTACAAAAACTCCGGGAGCGAATTGTCCAGGGAGGGAATTGTGCCTCCTACAATTTATCCAGCAATTGATTTTCCTAGGAAGAGAATTGTTCCGGAAGCGAATTGTCCCAGGAGCGAATTGTCCCAGGAGCGAATTGTCCAGGAAGCGAATTGTGCTGGAAGCGAATTTTCCTGGAAGCGAATTGTCCAGGAGCGAATTGTCCAGGAGCGAATTGGTATCCAGGTGTGAATTGTCCAGGAGCGAATCGGTATCCAGGTGTGAATTGTCCAGGACCGAATTGGCGGGAGCGAATTGTCCCCAATTCCTTTGTGTATGTGTGTGGATTCCACTGCTGCTCCTTGTTTGTTTTACGTTTTACGCTATATATAAACACGTTATAAAAATACAACTACACCTTTAGGAACCTATCTAATCTAGCATAACTAAAATTATGTCTGTGGTTTTACAGCGTAATCAAAATTGCTCACAAAATTATATCTTTTTATTAATTTAAAAATCATGATGTGGAAAAAATATTAACGCATCTATTTTAAGAATTTTAGCGTTTTCATATAAATAAATAAAGTATTACAAAAATATTCCGAATGTTACCAAAAATATATAATATACCCAAAAATGTGCAACTCCTAAATTAAAAATTTACGGAAAAGTAGGCCATTATAATGAACCTCTCCATTTAAATGGCACCCTCCATTATAATGGCATAGTAGTCATTTTAATTCAGCAAATTAAAATGGAGAGGAAGTCATTATAACTGCCATTTATTGATTAAATTTCACTTCATATATACTCACAAGCATAGGTGTTTTTGGGGGGGGGGACAGAGGGGTGCACCCCCCCCCCCTGGAGCCAAAATTTTGGACCCCCCCTAGAA
This sequence comes from Microlaimidae sp. YZB2_3, assembly GCA_030248175.1. NCBI lineage: Eukaryota > Metazoa > Nematoda > Chromadorea > Desmodorida > Microlaimidae > Microlaimidae sp. YZB2_3. Next base: position 1,941 of record JASAMX010026848.1, read on the forward strand.
AAAATTTAGGGCCCCCCCCCCAAAAGCTCGAGAGCGGTCCGGTCTGACTCCCCCCTTCCTTAGCGAGGCTGACCCCCCTCCCCCTCTTCCGACCAATTTGGAAGTATATTTTTTTATTTACTGTCAAAAACACGGTTTTTCAGTTAAAAACAGTGTTTAAATACACTTTTTAGGCCTAAATAGGCTGTTTTAATACATAAAATTCAATATTAGACCTAAAAACACTTGAATTATTGAGTTAAAAAAATTTTGCTAAAAAATTGGACCCCCTGACGCCTGACCCCCCCCCCCCAAATTTGAAATCTCGCACCCGGGGTCGACCCCCCCTAAAAAGCCAGGGGGGTCCGGACCCCCCTGGACCCCCCTCCTAAAAAATTTTAGCCTTCCACCCGGGGGTGGACCCCCCTAGCGGACCCGACCAAAAACACCTATGCTCACAAGTGTAATACTGTCTGGGCTGCACGAGTTTTTTCATGTTGGTTTAGTACTGTCCAACACGGTAAAACTCATGCTGGCCGGACAAAATTACACTTGTGAATATATATGAAGTGAAATTAAATCAATAAATGGCTATTATAATGGCTTCCTCACCATTTTAACTCTCCGAATTAAAATGACTACTATGCCATTAGAAGAATATATAACACAAGAGAATGTCCGACTGTACACTAAATTTTTGACCAAAATTTTGCAAATAAAGTCGCACTTTTGAATTCATGCGCGACTTTTCTTGCAAAAATCCGCCATTTTCTGCTAGTTTTCCCGCGCTGCGATTTGTAACACAGTGCTAGTTTTTTTTGCAGTGGGGACTGCGACTTCTTTTGCACTCTTTATTGCTTTATTTGCACTGCGATTATTATCGCACTGCAAGTCTGGCTGCACAACAAAAAAAAATAACAAAACGGAGCGAAAATTTTGTGTTTAAATGAAAAAGTCGTTTTTTAGCTTAAAATGTTAAAACTTTTTAGTTTTAATAAAATAAAGTAACTCTCCAACGTTTTAAAATTAAATAAAACAAGTTTCGAAGTGTTTTACTCGATTGAAAATGATTAGCAGCGTCTTTATTTTTTTGTTGTGCAGTTAGACTCGACTCGCAGTGCTAAAATAATCGCAGTGCGAATAAAACAGCATAGAGTAGAGTGCAAAAGAAGTAGCAGTCCCCACTGCGATAAAGCTAACACTGTGTTAAAAATCGCAGCGCGGGAAAACAGGCAGAAAATGGCGGATTTTTGCGAGAAAAATCGCACACAAATTTAAAAGTGCGACTTTTTCCGCAAAAATTTGGTCAAAAATTTTGTGTACAGTCGGACATTCTCTTGTGTTATATATTCTTGACCATTATAATGGAGGGTGCCATTTAAATGGAAAGGCTCATTATAATGGCCTACATTTTCGTAAGGAGTTGCACATTTTTCGGTATATATATTTTTGATGTTACTAAACAAATAATTTGAAAAGATGATTGAAAGTTAAAAAAAATGCATTGTTTCAATACTCTTGTTAAATATTTAATTTCAAAGAAAATAGCGTAAAAATTTTTTATTCATGACAAGTTTTGACTATGCGGTGGGACCCCGGACCAAATTTTTATTCTAGTTCCAGTAAAGCATCTGAGCGGCAGTCAGTCCTGTCGCTTGACGCTTACATACCCAAATTTTGGATACTAAGCTAAATTCTTAACGCCAGTGCCGTTGATTAAAAAACTAACGCGATTGTGTTTCAAGGAACTGCGCGCGCGGCCGCTTACCCGCATAATATGAATGCGTGCGTCTGATTTACTATTTATATGCGCTTTAAGGTGAATGTTTTAATATAATGAAAAAAATCTCAAATTATAAAAATATTTTCATTGAATTGACGTTTTAGTGCTCCGCCTGCCTCTTCTGGAGCACCGATACGAGCGGAAAATTCAGACCCATGCGGAAACGTTGCTCTGTCCACTTCTTCCACTCCACTTACTCCTGCGCTGGACGCCAACTGCTGCTGCACCCTCTGTCTGCCCCACCCATCAGCTAATCTGGTCCAAACAATGGATTCAGTAGGCTTTTTAAATTTTAAATTTTCTTTTGAATCTTGAGTTAATTCCAATTTGCTATATTAATTTGGAATTCAGACAAGAACGTAATAAAAAAAATATATTACTAATTGCTACAATGTTTTAGTAAATTTTTCCAATTAGGTGAAACCAAACAGCCTTTTTAATATGAAATGTTCTTCATCAAATGAAAATAAAATGTTATTTTTTCGCGCTTATGAAATATTATTTATTTTTCCAATAACATGTTATAATCCTAAGGTCACGTGTTGATTTAAAAATTTAACAAAACATGTTTTTACCGATTTTTTTGAAGAATATGAGGTTCAGGTTCTTAAATGTGCAGTATGCTAATTCGTAGTCTATTTTGTGTTGATTATTAATGCGAATTGATGGATGCGGCTATATTAGGAAAAAAATTATTACACCAAAAATTATTTCCCAATGTTTAACGAATTATTGACAAAAATGCAAAGGGATTTTTTTTTGTTTTTTATATACCACTTTTGATGATAAATTATTTCTATTCGAAGAATATTGATAAAGATAAAAAAAATATTATTAAGGTACCAAAGTTGTTTTATATTTAGGTTCAATTGTGAATATTATTTTAAAAAATGCAAATAAGTTTTTTTTCGGTCGCAAGTATTTTTATAATAAACAGAAAAAAGAAAAAAAATTCAGGAGATCGATACTAACAATAATATTGAAAGAAAGAATTAAGATGCATAATTTCAAGCTTAATGTTATGATATAAACCAGATGACTAAAAAGTGTGGAATGTTATGAAAAATATTAATTATAAAACATAAAAATAGACATAAAAAGTGCATTAAATATATATTTATCAATTAAAAAAAATTAATTCATTAAAAAATATGTTTCGCTTATTCTAGACATATTTTTTGAAAACCCTTCTAAAAATGTAATAGCAGGTGAGGAGCTTCTTAGTAGAAAATACAAGTCCGCACTCTATCGACTTAGTTAAAAGTTAACCTCAGTAAATTTAAGAATGTAATTAAAAATGAGTCGACAGTTGACTTATTCCGTATGAACATTAAATTCCTACACCGGAAATTCAAAAAAGGAGATAAGATTTGATACCGAAAATAAAAGCTAAATTCCTACACCGGAAATTCAAAAAAGGAGATAAGATTTGATACCGAAAATAAAAGCTCCGCTTTGACTGTTTTTATCTATTTTAGGTAGATAAATTGTTTTTATTAAAACAAAAAGATTTATCGAAAAAACTAAGCTTGGTAATATGCTCTTAACATGTATTGCTATAATTCTGTTACACGTATTTTAGCAAAAAAAACTAACCTAAATTAACTTTTATTTAGGTCGTAAGAAGACGACCCAGGTTTTTTGAATTTTTTTACGAATTAAAATTAAGGGTTTTTTGTTTTAGTTATCTGGAGAAATTTTTGATCGCTTTTTAAAAACTCATCAAACGATATCAGTCTTCGAGCGCAAACTAACTCTCAGAGATAAACTGTACAGTAATGTTCAATTAAATCAGTCTTTTAAATGTAAGTTTTTACTAAGTTGTACTTGTTAGTAATAAGAAATATATTCCTGGAACAATTCATTGTAGAGGTGGCAATAAAACATATTAAACGTATTACTATATTTCGTCTATTAGCTAAAACACAGAATATGAAACATGATAATACGTAAAAATTAATTTGAAGCGAAAAAAATTAAGAAGCAAAACAACATATCTGTCACCAAAACTGTATAGTATAACGAAAAATGTCGAACTCTTGTATGCCATGTGGCGCTGGCGGTGGCGACGGCGTATGACATCAAAATAGCATATTTTTAAAACACGCCGTTATAAATAGAACACCTTTTTGAGTTATGCCATTATAATGGCATACTTTCCACTTAATGGCATAGTTAGTAAAGTGACTTACGTCAATAGCATATTCATATTCACGTGAATGTTCGTGTACTATTCTAGTAGGAGTGTCATTAAAATGGAATAATCTGAAAATATGCCGCTATTGACTAGTTCTGAATAAGGGTTTTATAGGATAAGATAAGATAAATTTTATTGTACACGTTACAATACAGCAACAATTTACGTACAATATAAAAGTGAAAAATAGAATAATCATTACAATATAGAATTACATAAGTCAATAAAACATGCAAATAAGGAAAATTTAAAAAAGGGTCTGTTGCAAAGGTTGGATTAAGAGATTGATGATATAAGTTCCTGAAGATTAATTTTTTTAATTTTGCTAATAAAGCAAGGTAAAGAAGTTGCCGTTACTATTTTATTAGGTAGCTGGTTCCAAAAATTGACTACACGGTTACAAAAAAATATTTTAAACTGTCTAGACGATATTGTTTGCCTATTAATTTCTTACCATTATTACGCGTGCGTAATTCAGTGTTTAAGGTTAAAAATTTGTCACAATCAATTTTTACCAAATGATTTAGAATTTTATAGCATAGTATTCAGTCAAATCGCAACCTTCTTGTTTGAAGAGTATTTAGGTTTAACTCAGCTAATTTAATTTCATATTCAACATAAGGTAAAGAGCAACCATAATATAACCGGCGTGTAAAAGTTTTTTGGACACCTTCAATGACATTTGTCTTTTTGTAGATACGGTGACCAAATGTATGGCTCAAACTCAACAAGTGGGCGCACAAAAGATTTAAAACAACGCAATAAAACATTCATGTCTTTTGTAGAAAATGATCGAAAAATAAGGCTTTACATGCATTAACAAGGCAGTGGTTGCTAAATTTTAAATCAAACGGAATATTTATGCCCAAATCCCGCACTTGGTTAGCAGAATTTATTAGAGTGTTATTTAATTTATAATTAACATGACGTCTATTGGCTTTTTTGCATCTAAAGCTTCTAACCATTCTAATGGCGTACTCAAAACTTGCAATCCAACTGACTTACCCTTTGAAAACCCAAATTGATTGTCACTGATTAGTTTGTTTTTGAGCAAAAAATTAAATATTGAGTCACCGACTATACTTTCGCACAATTTAGAACAGTTCAAAATTAGTGATATGAGTCTAAAATTCTTTTTAACACAGGAAACACCTTTTTTTAAAAATCAGGACTACAAAAGCGTTTTTCCAAACAGACGAAAAGCCAGACTGCATTGAAATTTTGAAAATTCTAGCTAATGGGCAGCAAAGGGCATCTGCTGCATTTTTTAGGTAAAAAGCGGGAATGTCGTCAGGAGTCCTTGAAAATTTTGGAGGAAGTGATTTTAATTTATCAAACACTGTTTTAACTGGAAATTCAGCAATATTTAGCTTGGAAACTCAGGAAAATGGTTATTATCCTTTGTAAAAACACTACAAAAAATCATCAAAATTTTAGCAATTTCTACTGTGTCATTAGAAAAAGAGCCATCATCTTTTTTTATTGATCCAAAATTAAATGGCTGCTTGTTAAGCTTACTTTTGGTAAAGTTGTAAAAATGTTAAACGTTTTTCGAATTTACGATATCATTTTCAAGGTTTTCATGAAAAATTTTTAAAAAGTTGCCCTGTACTGCCGAGAACAAGCTAAATAATGATTTTTAGAATCAGGAAATTTTTTAAATATTTTGTAAAGTCGTTTTTTTTTCGTTTCGTAATTTAATAATATGATTTGATATCTATTAATTGCTACAGCAACAAAGGTTAAAACGTTTATTTTCATCATAAAAGCTTTCGACCCGTTCTTGGATCATCCTCAGTTAAAACATCTGAAATACAAAAAAACATTTTTTGTTAGAAAAGTAGTAAAGTTACAATAAATAGTAAGTAAAAAGCAAATAAATTACAGGAAATGAAAATTAATAGGTATAAATAAAGTAAAGGATAGATAAAACGCACAATTATAAAACAGAAAACGAGAAAAAAATTTTTGATACTATTAACATAATGATTACTAAAAGGTTGTAAAGAAAAAATTTTATATGAACTAAATTTTATGTTAAATTCGATTGAGACATGATCGCACAAATGAGTCAAAGGTTTGGTTGATTGAATATTGGAAATTATACTACGTTCATTAGAAATTAACAAGTCGAGTGTATTTCCACTATTATGGGTTGCAAAATCAATAAACTGAAAAAATTACATTCAAAAAAGGAGTCTAAAAATATTTCATATAATTGATCTTGTTTTTTTGGTATGGGAAATTAACCCGTCCAGTCAATGCCACTATAATTATAATCACCCATAAAAACGCAAGGATAATTAACAGATGATAATAAGGTATTTATTTCACACATAGTCACTTTTTCCAGTTCGAGTTCACGTGAAAGAGCAGGGAGGGCGGTACTGACACACTAAGCGTAAGTGTACGAAGATGGTACAATACAATAAGCGATAATCATATGTAGGGAGGAAATTGAGAAACAGCGAGCGACTAGTACATTTTACGGTTTGAAATATTTCAAATCTTTATTGGTTTAATATCTCGACTTCTTCCCTTCAAAATTTCTTAAATATTTCTTAAGCAAAAGCATTTTTTGGGGATTTTATTTTTTTGCTGCTTTTTAGGTACAGCGCTCCTAGCGCGCTTGTTTCCCTTATTTTTAATGTTTCAATTACAGAAACGCTTTATTTAAAAGTTTTGAATGGACTTTTTAAAATTAATTTTTAAATTTTGAATAAGTTTACAATCAAAACATTAAAAAAACCTTATGTAGGTTTGAAATTAGTTTCAAAACACCAATTTCAACTTTATTTTTGCTAATTCAAAATCATTGTTCACGAAAATACTTATTTATTTAGCAAACTTATTTAGCACAAACTGATATATTAAAGCACTTATCATTGTGAAAATATCATCGCGTAGCAATTTTAATTAAGCATAGGTTTGTACTAAAAAAAGTAAGAAAACTATTTTTCAAATTTTATTTTTTTCTTTTTGTACCCTCTCTTGTACATTAAAAGACGCTATAATAGAACTAAAGCTAAAGCCTTCCAGGCTGAAATTAAGGGCGTAACCGCTCTCCGCCAGGAAGAAATAAACAATAAACCCAGGAGCGAGAAAAATTAAAAAAAGTTTTCAGCGGTTATGTAACCAATTATTATTTAGTTGCGAATTTTTTCAAAAAACGAATGGTTACTTTACCACTCATCTATTTTTACCCTGATAGAATTTATTTTTAGTCTATAATGGCATACGCCATTTTTTATACAGAAGCTGTACATTTTTTGTTGTATTTTTAATTTTTTTATCGCTATCAATCAGACATCTGGGGCCGGTCCACTAAACGCGTGCTGACTAGGTGCTAAGTTAGCACGTTGTTTAAAACTCTTGATAATGTTTTAATTTCTGGGTTTTTTCTCAAGAAATGTTATTAAACTCTTTGTCTGCACGGCATAAATTGACATTTTATTAATTTTATGCATATTTGTTTTAAATAAAGCTAATAAGGCAATAACCCCTCCTAGTTAAGGATTAGAAAAACTCATAAATAGTGGTTAAGGCTTTATTAGCTTTTATTTAAAACAAATATGCAAAAACTGTGTAAATTTTAATTTATCTCATTTTAAAAAAAGAGTTCCATAAGATATTGTGAGAAAAAACACCAAAATTAAGACATTATCAAGAGTTTTAAACGACGTGCTAACTTAGCACCTAGTCAGCACGCGTTTAGTGGACCGGCCCCTGGTAGTAAAACCATCATATTACTAGGAATTAAAACCGCCCCAACTTTCGAAATTACCATGTTTTAGCTATGATTATTATTTATTAGTGATGGTCTTACAGCGAAAACCTTCAATATATTAATAAATTTTAACGTCAAAACTACCTTAAAGTAATATTATTATTTCCGGTTTACAATTTGTTTATGTTAAACATAATGTATTAATTAAATAGAGCACTTTGTAAAATTGTAAAATTCAAATCTTAGCTCTCCGGACAGTTTTTATTGCAGAGCGTTCAGTAGTAAACCAATTGCAATAAAGAGCAAAAATTACCCATTTTTATTTACACAAAATTTATTTTTGAATTATTATACTTATAGAGTATTATAATATTTTAAGATATTCAAATGACGAAAATTTGACTAATTGGCGATAAGCAGGCAACAAATTCTGTTTACAATAATGATATTTCTTGAATTTATGTGAAATAAATTTTAAAAATTGTAAAAAAACATTAATAAAATCAAACAACAATTATGGCCAAATATGCTTTATGTGGGAATCAATCTCGGGACCTTTCAAAAATTTGACGACGCGCTAACCGACCTGCCACTGTAACCATAGGTTGATGAGCTCTAAAAGCGATTTATAAACAAACCCTCTGAAATAAATCGATGAAACGCACGACAAAACTATTTATGCGTTAAAGAATACAAAGGATATTATGTCCTTCCAAAAATTATAAATTTCAATAGAAGTTTATTATCTGTAGCTTTAAATTTTACCAAATTAAATTAATAGCAAAAACAAAAAGTTTTAGAGCAAAAAGAACGGAAATTTTTTGGAAAAACCCAGAAAAAATTACACCTTTAAGCTAAAAAATAAATAAAAAATAATTAATAAAAAAATAAAAATAGACAAAAGGCCTAAATAATGAAAAAAAATATAATAATATATAACCAAAAACAAAAGTTACACGTTTCTGCGCTTCTCTGGACGTGTAATGGACAAATAAGTAAAATAGTTGCGCGTCATCAGCAGAGGCTATTCTACTTATTTTACAACTAGAAACAAGCTGAAAATTTTTTTATAAAACAATTTTAGCAAAATGCTTAAAAGAATTTTTAAGTGAAGAATCAAAAAGCTTAATATGAATAAAAGATTGAAATTAGTTTTGGCAACAAGGTCCCAGCACGTGCAACAGACCAAAAAAATTAACAAAAAATAATAAAGCTTAATTTAAAAAAAAAAACAAAAATTAATAAATATATAAAAATATTTATAAAAAATTAAAACAAACAAATTAAATTAAAAATGAATAAATAATACGCGCCGCGTGAATGAACAATTGCAAAAAAGACCAAAACCCTAGAGAATAAATACGATAAAAAGCTTAATACATATAATTATTAAAAAAATATAAAATATATAAAATAAAATACCTTGTTAGATCGTCAAAAAGCGTAAATAAAAAAGGGTAAAAACGAAAAAAAAATTTTTTTCCGCAGAAACGAAAGAGATATAGTGTGATTCTGGATGCAGTTGAAAATGTAAATGAAAAATTTACAAAACTTTACACTGACCACATAAATTGTAAAAACAAAGTAAAACCAAGAAAAAATTTTTAAATTAATGGTTAAAATATAAAAAAAAACGAAAGTTATACAAAGAACCAACATGATACTATAAAAATTATTCAAGGAAATAAAGGTAACCAAAATATTAAAAACATTAAGTAAATAAAAAGTAATAAGTACACGCTTGGTTTAAACATCTTAAATATACATGGATTAACAGAATGTGAACGTAATTATGCAAATTTTTTGGAAAAAGATGTTTGAATAACAATTAACTTAAATTGAAAACATAAAAATCAATTTTAAATGCAAAAACAAAAACAATGAAGTTTTAAAGTACAAGCTAATGAAAATAAAATTGTTAAGCCTTATTGAAACTATCAGTATTAAAAATACCAAATCTAGCAAGACTGGGTTTATATTTAACAAAAAAAATCTTTATAATTGTTCGAAAAGTTCGTTTTTGTTGTACCCTAGTTGTAAAAATTAAAAAAGTGGAATTAAAAAAAGTTAAATCAAATCGAAGTCTCCCCGCAATTTAGAAAAATTTAACTCCCATTTTAACGGAAAATTGTATACTAAATCATAAATACAAAAATATTCCTGTAAATTGTTACATACGTGAAAAAGGGTAACGATTTCTCTTTATTGGAAGTATTTTTTCTAATAAATAATGAATACTTCATATTTCTAAAAGTTTTATAAAAATTTCGTTGCAATCTGATTTTTAATATCAATTATTTCAACTACTGCCAATAGTATAATAAATGTGCACTTTATAATCGTGGTATTTTTTGCCTTTTTAATACTTATATTAATTTTTTATGGAAATATTTTTGTATTTCACGAGATCTTGTATGCCAAAAATCGCAATTTTCCATTCCGGAGAGACCTTAAAATGATATATTATTTGCCTATGTAGAGAGGTTGTGTCGAAAGTTTAAATTTTAGAGGTGTCCAGTGCTGTGCCTTAGGGCACTAAGTTTTTTTGACCGTTGCCAAAAATTGGGGCATAAAATAACTGAAATCCTCTCTTCCAATTTTAACAGTTAGAAAATAAAAATAAAGTTTATTAAAGTAATTTTTAAAAGTGTTCGGTACTAGAAAATACTGTTTAATAAAATGTAGATTCAAAATGTAGATTGCGGTTTGTACATTGTTGGCTCCTCAATGAACGGCTTTGGTACTTCCACAGGAGATATGGACGTTTGCTTAATGATAGTGAACAGACCGGTTAGCTTTAACATTTATTTGAATTTTTATTTCAAATAGCGCTTTTTAGTTTTATTTCTTGTTTTTGCAAAAAAAGGGAAATTATCGGTTTAAATACTCTAAAATATTAGCTAGAGTTGATTCAGCCGTGCTATTCCAAAATTAATACTCCCTGCTGAGCGGTATAAAAACAATGCTTTTTAGGATTTGTCAAAAATAGTTTCTGTATAATCATCTCCTTGGCAGGATTTGGTCCTGAACAAATAGATCATCCTGTAATTCCGGCGGCCGTGAGCCGCCGGATATTGTCTTTAGATCAGTAAGTGAGTGAGTGAGTAAGTAAGTAACTTCCTAACGCTTTCTTTGATTGTGAATAACTTAGCCGAATCAACTCTATATAAGTTGAAATTTAGAACATAATTATATACAACTGACAATGGGGAATCGATTGATAATCATGATTTTGTGATTTGACAAATTGTGCGGTCGATCATGACATATATGCATTTAAAACAATAACTCTGCCAAATAAAATATATATGACTTGAAATTCGGAACATAGATACAGCTGACAACGGAACATCAATTTATAATCAAGATTTTGTGATTTGACAAATTGTGCGGTCGTTCATGACGTATATGCAAATTTTATTTAAAACAATTATAACTCAGCCAAATAAAATCTATATGACTTGAAATTTGAAACATAAATACAACTGACAACGAAAAATCGATTGATAATCATGATTTTGTGATTTGACATTTTGTGCGGTCGATCATATTGTATATGCAATTTTATTTAAAACAATTATAACTTGGTCAAATATATTCTATATAAATTGAAATTCGAAATATATATACAACTAACAACGGAGAATCAATTGATAATAACGATTTTGTGATCTGACTAATTGTGCGGTAAATCGTGATGTATATGCAAATTTTATTTAAAACAATTATAACTCGACCGAATAAAATTTATATGACTTGAAATTTGAAACATATATACAACTGACAACGGAAAATCGATTGATAATCAAGATTTTGTGATTTGACAAATTGTGCGGTCGTTCATGACGTATATGCAATTTTATTTAAAACGATTATAACTCAGCCAACTAAAATCTATAGGACTTAAAAATCGGTAGCCGCACTCATAAAGCGCGATTAACCAAGGATTAACCAAAGATTAAGTATGGACGTCTTTTTTTACTGGACAAGGAGAGAATCGGATTAAAAAGCTGATAAAAACTGACTTTAAACGCGGTTTTTAAGCTTTTTGTCATGTTTTATGACTTGAAAAGTATACATACTGTTTTAACTAAAGTATTGAACTTAATAACGAGAATCAATTGGTTTCAATGTTTTTTTATTTGACATTTTATGCGGTGGCGGTAAATGTGATTTACAGTCGGCAACCTTATACTGTGAAGCACAGCCAAAAACACAGGTGTTAAGTTTGCCGGTCTTTTAAGGAACAACATATTGGAGAATCAAATGATAATCACGATTTTGTGATCTGACAAATTGTGCAGTTGATTATGACGTATATGCCAATTTTAACGGCCGCTGGTTACAAGACAAGACTTGAACTAGTTAACAGTTGGGAAAACTAACTTAAACTCGCCCAGCCTTAATTTCCGCCAGCGGCTGTTATTTTTGCCATATGAAAAGTTATGCAATGAACTGCATATATAGATTGTCATGAACTGATCTTGATTTATTTAGTCGATTGTCATAATTTTGTGTGGGATGTATTTAGTTAATTCCCATATTTTTTCGTGTGGCGAGAACAAAAAACTGGCCGAATTTAAGTCAGTTACCCTACATACTTAGTAAGTAATACTTCCTAAGTTGATAAATCACTTCGCGATAAACTTTTTCATTGGCCAATATATTAAAAATTATTAAAAATAATTTTAATTTAGATTTGTCAAAAAACAGCTGCTGTTGGTATTTTAGAAGATGTTGCAGCAACATTGCAAAAAAATGGTAAACCTAAATTTTGCTAATGGTAATTTATTTTGTTTTTGCAGTTAATTTTTGATCTTTAGTCTTACATGGTTTTGTAAAACTAAGTTTCTATAACAAAAACTTTTGAATTTAGGCCTGGTCGCCTCTCAGCACTTAATCAAAGCCAAAGTTCCTATACTTCGTCTAAATTTAACGAAAGAATTTCAGGACATTGTTGTAGATGTCAATGCCAACAATGATGTCGCGCTAAGAAATACGCACCTGCTCTACTATTATGCACAATGTAAAGGCAAATATTCTAAAAATTCCATTGGCGTGTTTGTGTAGAATAAGTGTGGTAGAAGTGTCATACGTGTGGCAAAATTCAATTTGACCGATTGAAAAATAAAATATACATATAAAACCTCTTTTCCTCTTGATTTTGGCTATGTTTTGCATTTGGAAATGAAAGTGAGAGGAGCTAAACTTTGTAGATCTAACCAAAAATATATGACTTTTTTGTATGTACAATTTAAAATGTGTACGAAAAAATTTGTGAACTAACAAACATTAAAAACTGTTTTAACATGCTAGAAGTCTTGAAAATTCAAAATTTTCAACAAAAAAAAACATTGAAAATCTAAAAGTCACATGGTCCACCGAAAACCTTAAAGTAGTTTAATGATTGATAGACACTTGGGAATACAAATTAAAATATTAACTTGATTAAAGGCTTTGTTAATAGCATAAATTGTGCATTCCAAAAAAGGTCATTTTTGGATTTAAGTGGCCTGTTAACTTTTTGAGAAAACTTTATATCCCAAAATGACCCCGAATATAGGGTCTACATGTTTATATTAAAATTTATTTTTCGTAGGATTAAAGATTTCCGAGTTAAAAAAATTTTACTTAACTTCTCTGCAATGCAGAGCGCCCCATCTGCAAACCACTGCCATCCTGATCTTGCACAACACAAAGTACACGCAAGACGCAAGCCGACCAATCAAACAGTTGTTACGTCAGAGCTTAAAAGTTGAGTAGAATATTTATTCAATTTTATGCAAAAATGTTTCATATTGATTAAAATTGCAGGGGACTGGAGAGTTCGGCCACTGGTTTTGCTTATAAAACAGTGGGCAAAGAAAAACGGTATTAACGATGCGTCTATGTCCACACTTTCTTCTTACTGCTTGGTTCTTATGACCATTTTTTACCTTCAAAGTAAGTTGTTTGTTTTTCATTGAGTCTTTGTATTTATAATATATTTAGTGTAATGAACAAAAATAGTTTTTGGTCTGCTTATTACATATTTCAGTCAAAAAAACGAATTCTAATGATTTATGCTGCGAGTTTTTGTTGTCAAATACAAATAAAAGTGACGTGTGTGTGTGCATAACATTAAACTTACTTCAAAACACTGAAATAAAAATAAATTAAAAATTTCGCAGGAAATTTCGTTTGATTTGTAAAAAACAGCAGAGTCGAGTGGATAATGTCCTGTAGAAACACATAATCGGTAATTTACTTAATAGTTTAGCAAGATTTACGGTTTTTTCCTTTTACAATAACTTTTTTTTCGTGGTATGCTTTCTAAGAGGTGGTGTGATAGTTTATAATCATTATACAATTCAAAATAATTGACCATTAGAAATTTAAAAGTCTCAGTTTGTCACGACTTATTTTTTTTCAATTCATCATGTAATCTGAGTGAACTTTCACCAAATAAGTTTTTGCACTAAATTTTTGTAGCACTTTGGCACGTCAATTGGAACTAAAATTGATTTTGTTGCCTAAATTGGAAAAAAATTTGCTTTCTTGCAGCAATCAATGAAATGATAAACACATCTGTTTTGAGATATTTTGCAAAATATGATCGGTTTTGGACAAAATATTTTAAATTAAAACTAATTTTACATATTGTCGTTATTACGGCAAAATGAGCCACAGTTCGTATAAAATATGTGTGCCTGTAACTCCTTCTAAATATAAAACAGGACCTTATTGACTACAGAAGGAGTCACAGTCACGCGTATTTTGTAATGACTGAGGCTCATTTTGCCGTAGTAACGACGATAAGCATAGAGTTTGTTATAGCCTTGAGCTCAATCCCTATACTGCCTCCGTTGCAAGTTTGGTATCCAGAAAAGTTTAGTCCTGCGTTGGACGTGAGACACTTAAATGTTAACGAGGAGATTTTTCCACCTGGCAGCACACACCAGAGAAACGTGGATTCGCTCGGAGATCTGCTTCTTGGTTTTTTTCATTACTACGCTCATTTCGAGTAAGATATTCTTATAGAACATTCACTACTGCATAGTTTCAATTTTTTTAATGTAAAATCATTTTAAACAAGCACACGCGGTAGCGCGCGCACACACACCGCCTATTTATTTATATATAGGATGTCAAACCACTTTATTTTCTTTTCTTGACGCTAAATGGTATATCCATTTTTCTTTTAGCCAAAGAATAAGTAATGTATGTCCAGTTTTTTATTTCATCTATTGGTCATTGTGGAAAACCGTTTTTATATACATTTACTCGCAAACAGAGAACCAACAAACGAAAAATAGATAGAAAGACATAGAACAATTATAGTCCATACAAAAATGATGCGGACTGGCGACAAAATTCGAACTTTGAAATGTTATATATCAATAACGGAGGTTAGAATATGTGCGGGACATATATGGGAGCATAGCTTAGACTCTTGGCTATCTTTTGAAAAGGTTAGGAAAAAATGTTTTTTGATGACGTCATCACTACAACCGATGCGGTGAAAAGAACCTGTTATATATATTTTATTTTTAAGAAACCAACAAAAAAATACTTTTTTTATCATTTAAGCGAACCGAACACGGTCTCGCTGAGTGCAGACATAAACGACAGACAACTTGGTTTAATAGATGTGATCCTATGGCTTATTTAAAATAAGCTCTAAAAAAGACCACTACCTAGTCTTTTTTTTTAAATATTTAATGAAGTAGCTGAAATTTGCTGTTCTGATTGAAAGTTCCATTTTGAAACAATCCTATCACAAAAAAAATGTTTTCTAGCATCAATTCTACTTTTTTGAACTTTTAGCTTATTCCTATGTCCTCTAGTAGGATTTACATTAAAAGAGAAAAAATCATGAGGTGTTAAAGTGGTATGTAAATTAATAATTTTATAACACTCTGAAAGATCACTAATATGGTGCCGATCAGTAAGCTTTTGAAGTTTAAGTATTATCATAATTCGTATAATGTAGTTTACAACGTTTGAAAATTCTTCTTGTATAAGTTCGCTGCACTCTTTCTAGAAGTTCGATATCTTTTTTTAAATGAGGATTCCAAATTACAGTACCATATTCCAAAATCGGCCGAACGTAACTAACATAAGCATGGATAAAATTTTTAACTGAGTTGGATGCAAATGTTCTGAATATAAGCGCAGATATTCTTAAAGCTTTTTTAACAATAATTTCACAGTGCTGAGAAAATTTTAAATTGTCAGAAACATAAACTCCAAGGTTTTTTGCTAATCTAGTTTTTATCAAAACATTGTCAGAAATTTTATAGTCAAATTTATGTAGATTTTGATAGAGCCCCATGTGCATGACTTGACACTTATTTTCTGCCAAAATGAGCTGCCATTCAGCTGACCAGTTAGTTATTCGATTTAAATCCTCCTGCAATTGCTTGTTTTTAAGTTCTTGCTCATCTAAATCAAAACTAGTATAAACCTTTGCGTCGTCCGCAAAAAGTTTAATTTTAGAATGGTGAACGCAATCGACAATATCATTAATGTAAATTAAAGTAAAAAAAGGACCCAGTACAGAACCCTGTGGAACTGAACTGTCAACGTTTATAGAAGATGATTGATTTTGATTAATTACAACTTTTAGTGATCTTCCAATTAAAAAAGATTCTATCCATTTTAAAAATCTTCCAGTGACGCCATAGGATTCTAGTTTGTGCAAAAGTTTTTGATGAGAAACCGAATCAAAAGCTTTTGCAAAATCCAAAAAGATAACATCTATACTTTTTCGGTTTTTGAAATATAACGTCCAGTCCAATCATTCATAGTTTCAAGCACCTGAGTTATTGTTGAACTTTGAGTTTACAAGTTTTCATAAGTTTACACGAAAATGAAGTTAATGAGATTGGTCGATAGTTTTCTTTTTTGTTTTTGTGTCCTTTTTTATAAATAGGAATTACTAAAGCCAGTTTCCAGTCGAGAAGCAAGATTCCGTCATTAAAAGATTTTTGAAAAATGATAGCAAGTGGATGAGCGATAATTTTTGATAACCTTTTAAAAAAGTAGGCAGCAAAACCCTTAGGCGTTTTAGAAAGTTTGTTTGGTAGTTTTTTTGTTGCGGAAATAACATTTTTTACTGAAAAAAGACATATGTTCTAAGATAGCTATTTATTTTTTTACCTTGAAATTGTGGTAGATTTCCATTATCCTTTGTAAAAACTGAGCTGAAATACTGTGCAAAAATTTCAACTTTTTCTTTATCATCTATAGTATAAGTACCATCCGGTTTAAGTAGAGGAGGAATATTTTCTTTTGTCTTTATTTTATTATTAACAAACTTTGTTTAAATTTTTTGAGTTTAGAATTCTTTCTTCAATACTAAGATTATAATTTTTAATTAGCTTTTTATAATCTTTACACAATTGTTTATATTCAGATTTATCAGTTTTATTTTTTAGTTTGCGCCATACTTTTTTCTTTTTCTTTTGTAAGCTTTTTATATTATGTGGTAGTTGTTTTTGACCTATTTTTCTAAAACGCTTTTTAAGAGGAACGTGTCGACGAATCCCTTCAAACAAAATGTCTTTAAAACACTGCCAATATTCCTCAATAGTTGAACAAAATAAAAAAAGATGATCCCAATCGACACACATCAAAAACAAAGATAACGATTCATAGTCGCCTTTCAAAAAATCTGGTAGCCATTGAAGCTGGCTGTTCTCATTTTTTTTTCAGACCTTATATTAGTATTAAGCAAAATTTTGATTGAGTTATGGTCAGATGATGAAAAACCAGGCAGAACATTTATTTTATTGACGATTTCCGGATCATTTAATTAAACGAGGTCGAGGTAGTTGTTGTTTCTGGTAGGTTCAGTTAAAAGTTGATACAAACCAAGTTCCTGGAAAAAAGTGAACCATTCTTTTTCATTTTGGCTGTTTGAAAATACTGTTGTGGTGCTCCAATCGATTCCTGGGAGATTAAAATCGCCTACAAAAATAATTGAACCTAAAAAATGTCAGTGATGTCTCTTAATAAATCGAAAGTGAGCATATCTTCTTGATTTGTGGTTTGAGGTTTACGATAAAGACTAATAAACCTAATTTTTAATTTCTTATTCAGGTGAACGTCAATTGCGGTAAGCTTTATATTATCGTATTTTTCAGAGATATTAACTAGTGTAGCGTGAAAATGATTTTTTAACAAACTAGAAACACCACCACCTTGCTGATTTTTTCTGTCTTTTCTAAAAATTGCATACCTACCGTTGCTGTTTATTATGTTATTTGTAATAGTCTCATTAAACCAAGTCTCTGTTACTAATAGTAAATCAATATCATCGAAGTTATCATCTTGGTTAGAAACAACACAGTGAAATTCTTCGAGAGAGTTTTTTACGCTTCTTGCGTTAAAATAAACTATGTTTATTTGAGTTTTATTAATAACTCCATGAACGGGTTGCCCAGTATCCTATTGGTTTGACGAATGCAAAATCTTTTTTTTCTATGGCGTCGTACAAGTAGGGCTCCCCTTTGTCACTGTAGCGAAGATATACGCGCCTGGATTTGTCCTTGAGGATTTTTTTCCTTTCTCCTAAAAGGCTTTTTTGACGCATTCGTTGCTCGCTAGTAAGCGAGAGTCGGATGTAAACCCCGGTGAATTTTTTAGATTCCGGAAGGTTACATCCACACATCACAACTATATTTCTGACGCGATTGGAAGCGAAGCGAATTTTTAACAACCTATTCGGATATTTATCACTTCCCCCCATTGTTCCCTAATGGGACTGGAAATGCTCCATAATGTGGACTATTTCATCTCCTTCAATAAGCTCGTCCACCAGCTCCTTAACGGTTTCCATTTCTTCTTGGCAGAATCGGATTCTTTTAATCCAGACACTACCATCATATTGGAGTGCTCTTTAGCTTCCTCCATTTCGAACAACTGTAATTTCATAAAAGGAAGAAGACGGGAAAACACAGCTTCGCAAATGTCGGCAATCGCTTGCTTGTCTATTATTTGCCCTGACTCTAGTGCCTCAACTCTTGCTTAAGTTCTTCCTTTTCTTTTAATAAAGTTTAAACTTGCTCTAAAAGGCTAGCATTTTCGTTTTCAAGATCTTGTTTTTTAACCATAGCTGTGACTTCAAGAAATGACAAGTATTAGAAAACAAGTTTGTTTGTGTAGGGAACCTGCAGATCAATTTTACCGTAACAGTACGTTATGACAGAAATTTCGAATTTTATTTAGCCCAATAGGTGACTTAAAATAAAATTTAACAATATAATTGAAAAGACAAAAAGCAAATTATACAAAAGAAAATTACAAGCGTACAAATTTTTCAATCATTTTCACAAAGTTCAAACTGTTTAAAGCATATATTTGAAGTTTTTTCTGTTTTAATAAAAAAAAGTTAGCGGTCCCAAAAAAAACAAAACTTTTTTATTAGTACGAGATAAGAAACGCCGCTTGATATGCTGTTAAAACATACTTTTCCGAGTTTTTTCTGAAAGTGTGAGCGAAATCGGCTTGCTCAATTTTTTTTTTATAGTGCGTTGAATGCGCGCGGTTTTCGCAATTTTTCGCGAATTTTCGCCACGCTAATACACTGTCCGAATTATTTATTTTGTTTTGCTTTCTGCTCGAAGTGTGTACGATATTGATCATATTATTATATATTAAATGTCCGCCAATTTTTATTTCTTACTTTTGACCTAAAAGTTCTAAAAGGTTTTTTTTGGAGGGTTGACCCCCCAGGGGCTTGGGGAACCAAACACAAATGCCGAAAATTTTTTTCAAAATTTGTTTTCAAACCCATCAAAAATGTAAAATTTATCACATATGACGAATTTTAATATATCGTTTGTGTAAAAATCAAACTTACAATAAGCTGTCAAAAATGACAAATTTAAAATTTGGAAGCATTCCAAGCCCTATGCTGGCAGCAGCAAACCTTTAAATTACAAACTTTTCCAAAAAAATAGGGCTTAAAAGTTTATTTTTTTCGAGTTTCCAGGTTATTCTGTTAGAAAAACATATTTTCAAAGTTAAAACCTCACTACAAAATTTCCAAATATCGCAGCTAAAAAATGCTCTTTTTTAAGTGTTTTCTTACTTGGTTTCTTAAGCCCGGTTCACACTGAGGTGGTAATGCCACCGGTGGCATTGCCACTGCCAGGTGGCATTGCCACCGCTGTTGTGTCCAAAGTTAAAAATATGATGTGTTCACACTGAGGTGGCAATGCCACCGGTGGCATTGCCACCGCGAGGTGGCATTGCCACCTCAGTGTGAACACGTCCTATGTTTAACGTTGGACAAAACAGCGGTAGCAATGCCACCTTGCGGTGGCATTGCCACCTCAGTGTGAACCGGGCTTTACTTGCAAACACGTTTCCTCGTTTGTCAACACAAAAACTAATTTCTAATAACTATGTCTCAACTTTTGCCAATATCCCAATGTAATTTTTTAAAGTAATGCTATTTTTCGTCTAAAAACGTTTGAATCCGCGATCTGGTCTGAATTGCATCATTTTGATTGCGGAAAAGCCAATAAAAATATCAATTAATAATAAATAATAATAATAACAAAATAATAAAAATAATA
Organism: Microlaimidae sp. YZB2_3; assembly: GCA_030248175.1. NCBI lineage: Eukaryota > Metazoa > Nematoda > Chromadorea > Desmodorida > Microlaimidae > Microlaimidae sp. YZB2_3. Next base: position 22,193 of record JASAMX010026848.1, read on the forward strand.
ATAACAAAAATTTGCATGACGTAAGGAAGTATTTTGGAATTTTAACGAAAATTTATGTTGCGTTTTTCATAGGGTTATTTTGGGACCATTTTGAATATTTTAAATCAAAATAAATGAAAAAAGTTTTATTATTCTCGTAAAAATAGTTTAAATTTGTCTATTTTCTACAGCTTATTGTGAAACCTTAATATTAGGTTTTTTTTACATAAACGATATACCAAAATTCGTCATATGATAAAATTTTACATTTTTCACGGTTTTGAAAAATTTTCAAAAAATTATCGGCATTTGTGTTTGGCTCCCTATCCCTCGGGGGGGGGGGGGGGGGCCCACCAAAAAAAAATTTTAGGTCAAAAGTAAGGAATAAAAATTGGATGACATTTGATATATTAAAATATGATCAATATCGTCAACACTTCTAGCAGTAGTGCAAACAAAATAAATAATTTAGACAGTGTATCAGCGCTGCGAAAAATTCCTGAAAAATCGTGAATCCGCCCGCTATTCAAAATTATTATAAAATTGAGCGAATAGATTCGAGCGCAAACTTTCAGTAAAAACTCAGAAAGGTAATGCTTTAGTATAATATCAAGCGGCCTTTTCTTATTCTCGTACAATTCGAAAAGTTTTGTTTTCCCCAGACCAGCCGTTTTCACCGGATCGGCTGTAGCGACGACGTCATCGAAAAACATTTTTTCCTAATATTTTTCCAAAAAACACCCAAGAGTCTAAGCTATGCTCCCATATATATCCGTCACATATTCAAAATCTCCTGTTATGAAAACATGAAAATTTCTCAAAGTGCGAGTTTTGTCCCCATTTTCTGAATTATTTTTGTATATGTAGACTATAGTTTTAAGTGAGGATTTTTGCATAATTTAGGCTTTAACATTAGTAATATTTGACAAATTTTTAGTTACAGTACAGAAATGTTATCTGTGTGCGCTTAGGAAAGAAACCGGATCGCGCAACTGTGGCACAACGTCAATTGGGAAATGGAATTCCTCCTCAATGGGGAGGTTGGCATTTGCTGGAAGGTAAGATCGCATTAGGTAAAGAAGAAAGACGAACTGATTATAGGAGGTTGGATTGGGGTTTAGTTAGATGAAAACTTCATCATTTCATCATTTTTGTTACACAAACTTGGTGTTGGTGAGTTTTAATACGCTCTCAACGCACATTAAAACAAAATAATTGAAAAATTGTACTAAAAATGAAATACTTTAGCTATTTTTTTCAGTATAATTTTTGTGATAAAAGTGTTGCATTTTCCCGAAATTCCTCTTTTTGTACTTAAACTAGTGCGAAATTTTTCCGAGTTTTTTAAAGCCCATAACTTATTTATTCTTTAACCGATACATTTTATGCTTAATAAAAATATTCTTAAATATCTCTTAATGTTTCTCATAAGAAAAAACCAAAATTGGCGACGCCCTTTTAAATTCGGGATACTTAAGGTCTCTCCGGACAGTTTTCAATTCACATCGTTCAATAAAAAAAACCAGTAGAAATACAGAACAAAACTTATTTTTTTTGCTTACATAAAATGTTATTTATTGTAATTATAAAGAGTTATTAAAATATACCAACGACAAAAATTTGAATAAGCGGTAAAAAGTAGGAAACAAATGCGTTTTTTTTATTTTTCAAATATATTAAATATTTACAAATAATTTTTTTTGTTTTTATGCATTGAAAAAATTATAATAAATCTAAAATAAATAATAATATTAAATAAAAAATGTGGCAATGAAAATATGTTCACAGTGGGAATCGATCCTTCGACCTCAAAAGTTTGAGGCCTAGGCGTTACCGACTACGCCACATGTCTAGCTATTCAGCTTTTCTAAAAAAGGGTTATAAACCCACGGCCATTATTAAATCTAAAATATGCACACACAACATTAACAGGGAGAGAGGTGTTATTGCAGTTTAAAAGTAATATATTTCAATAAAAACATACTATTTGGAACTTTAAATTCCACCAAATTAAATTAAATCCAAGTTTTTTTTTCAATAAATTAACCCCCATTTTTCACTGAAAATTGTATATTAAACCATAAACACAAAAATATTTCCATTGGTTTTTACCTGAAAAAAGGTTACAGTTCCTTTTTATTAGAATTATTTTTTTAATAGATACAGAGTAGTGAATATTTTTAAGGGTTTTAAAAAAATTTTGTTTCAATTTGATTTTTAATTTCAATTATTTCAACTACAACTAATAATATAATGAATGTGCACTTTACAATCGTGGTATTTCTGCCTTCTTAACACCCATATCAATTTTTTATGGAAACATTTCTGTATTTTGCGAGATCTCGTATGCCAAAAAGCGAGATTTTCCATATTTAAGAAAACTGTCCGGAGAGACCTTAAGTATCCCGAATTTAAAAGGGCGTCGCCAATTTTGGTTTTTTCTTATGAGAAACATTAAGAGATATTTAAGAATATTTTTATTAAGCATAAAATGTATCGGTTAAAGAATAAATAAGTTATGGGCTTTAAAAAACTCGGAAAATTTTGGCAGTTGTTTAAGTACAAAAAGAGGAATTTCGTAATCGACCAACACTTTTATCACAAAAATTATACTGAAAAAATAGCTAAAGTATTTCATTTTAAGTACGATTTTAGATTATTTTGCTTTAATGCGCGTTAAAAAACGTATTAAAACTCACCAACACCAAGTTTGTGTAACAAAAATGATGAAATGATGAAGTTTTCAGCTAACTAAACCCCAATCCAACCTCCTATAATCAGTTCGTCTTACTCTTTACCTAATGCGATCTTACCTTCCACACAAATGCAACCTCCCCATTGAGGAGGAATTCCATTTCCCAATTGACGTTGTGCCACAGTTGCGCGATCCAGTTTCTTTCCTAAGCGCACACAGATAACATCTGTACTGTAACTAAAAAATTGAATATTACTACTGTTAAAGCCTAAATTATGCAAAAATCCTCACTTAAAACTATAGTCTACATATACAAAAATGATGCGGACTGGCGACAAAACTCGCACTTTGAAATTTCATATATCCATAACGGAGATTTGAATATGTGTGGGATATATATGGGAGCATAGCTTAGACTCTTGGCTATTTTTTGAAAAAATATTAGGAAAAAATGTTTTTCGATGACGTCATCACTACAGCCGATGCGGTGAAAAAAACCTGGTCTAAGAAAAACAAAACTTTTCGATTTGTACGAGATAAGAAAGGCCGCTTGATATGCTGTTAAAACATACTTTTCTGAGTTTTTACTGAAAGTTTGAGCTAAATCTGCTCGCTCAATTTTATAATGCGTTGAATGCGCGCGGTTTTCGCGATTTTTCGCGAATTTTCGCCACGCTAATACACTGTCTAAATTATTTATTTTGTTTGGCTTCCTGCTCGAAGTGTGTACGATATTGATCATATTGTAATATATCAAATGTCCGCCAATTTTTATTCCTTACTTTTGACCTAAAATTTTTTTTGGGGTGTTGACCCCCCCCCCGAGGGATAGGGGAGCCAAACACAAATGCCGATAATTTTTTGAAAATTTTTTTTCAAAACCATAAAAAATGTAAAATTTATCACATATGACGAATTTTGGTATATCGTTTATGTAAAAAAAACCTAATATTAAGCTTACAATAAGCTGTCAAAAATGACGAATTTAAAGTTTGTTTTACAAGAGTAATAAAACTTTTTCATTTATTTTGATTTAAAATATTAGAAAATGGTCCAAATAACCCTATGAAAACGCAACATAAATTTTCGTTAAAATTCCAAAATACTTCCTTACGTCATGCAAATTTTTGTTATTATTATTATTTTTATTATTTTGTTATTATTATTATTTATTATTAATTCTAGCAAAAGACGAAACAAAGTCAAAAAAAGCCTATATAAAGGAATAGTATAAAGCTACATAAGTCTAAAAACTAAAGCCAGAAAAGACTGAAACAATCTCTTCTAAAACCTTAAATAATAACAGATTTGGAAATTTTCAGAAAAACAAAACTAAATAAAAACAATACTTAAAAGCTAGCTTTAACCATAATAAAACTAATCACATAAATTCTCTCAAAAGGATAACTACAGAGTAACCAGCTGTAAATACCACAGTATAGTAAGTCACACGTCTCAAAACGATACAAAAAAGTATAACGCAAGCGTCACATACCAGAAAAATTCTGTCAAAAAAGTATCGCATGCGCATAAATTAATTATCATATTTTCGTATAAAGCAAAACGTACCGCCATATAACGGCTTTAAAATCAAATATCAGTTAAGTCCGAAAAACATGAAAAATCAGATTAATATAAGGCGACTTAATTAACAAATACAGACAGCAAGTTATGAATAAATAGAAACATAAAGAAAAAGTCACCTATATAAATCTGAATTTCAATTTTCGGACTAAAACGATATTGATTAAAAAGCCGTAATATGGCGTACGTTGCTTATACGAAAATAAGATAAATACAAAATTAATGCGCAATGCGATAATTATTAAAAACAATTTCATGGTACTGGACGCTTACTTTTATCAGTTTTTGACGACGGTGACTACCTAGATCTACAGCTGGTGACTCATTAAAAGTAATCCATTTGAGAGAAATTATGGAATAAGTTATTAAGAAAAACACAAACTTGAAACTTACACTATTTTATCGGTTTTTTCTGAAAATTCACAAAATATATTATAATTACAGGTTAAAGAGACTTTGCGGCCTTTCTGGCATTATTTAGACTATTAGCTTATCTATCCATTAATATAAGGCTTTTTCGAAACTTTTCTCTTGCGATTCGCCTTAATGCATGAATCAATGTCATTATAAAGATAAAAAATTACTCATTTAAAAGAAACGTCATGTCTCTCATGATATGAATACAATATTTTCATATCCAAAACTCAATTAATTAAGCAGCATACTATACAAAAATATGTCTGGTAACTCCTAAAATTATGGAACCTGAAAGAACCATATAAAATATTTTTTCTTCTTTAAATTTAGTAGACCGATTAACCACTTTGGAAATAGCTTATTGGACTTTCTTTTGCTGATTTTCTAGATGATGTTATTTAAACAACAAAACCACACCATTAAATGGTTTTCCAGTTCCATACAATTTACGAGGTTACCCAGACTATCTTTCTCGCATAAATTTTGAAGTGATTAACTTCATAGTATTCCATAAAAAAGAGTTTTCTTTTCGATTTGATAAATTTCCTCTATTAAACATTCCCGCAGCGCTCACACGTCACCCAAGATTATTTCATTATTTTTAGATATTATTTTGCCATATGGCTGCTAATAAGTGGTAAGGATATTTTTGCTCTTTCCTTGAAAATAGTAATTTTATAAAATGGTAAGGAATATAATTTAAACCAAAAAAATAACCACAAGAATGTGTATTACTGAATGAAGTTACTTAATATGTAATTAGGTCAGAAAGTGTCACACAAGTACCCCAGTACCTGATGCGTAACTAGAAAAAAACTGGTCTTTTTCACATGAACAAGAGTTTAACTACGGGCAATAGAGCATATTCGGGAATGAAATTCAGGTCGGGGGGCAATTTAGCATCTACGTGCAAAAAATCAGCTCCAAATATTTACCACAGGAAAAAATTTTTGGGGAGCCCCAAAAAAAAAAAAAAAAAAAAACAAAAAAAAGTTAAGCAAATTAAGCTTATTAGTATGAATTTCAGGTATGTTTAGACAAAATTTTTAGTTTTTAATATCAGAAAAATATGGGTAATATTTTAGTTATGTAAAATGTTTAGATTTTTAATTGGCTAAAAAACTATTAAAGATTTTGTTGATTTCGATGACGCCATCAACAACGGTTAACCGCGCAGTGACTTAACCCATTTAATATAAGGGAAAGAGCGCTCCGCGCTCTTCCCTGATTGATATTTTTATTGGCTTTTCCGCAATCAAAATGATGCAATTCAGACCAGATCGCGGATTCAAACGTTTTTAGACGAAAAATAGCATTACTTTAAAAAATTACATTGGGATATTGGCAAAAGTTGAGACATAGTTATTAGAAATTTGTTTTTGTGTTGACAAACGAGGAAACGTGTTTGCAAGTAAAGCCCGGTTCACACTGAGGTGGCAATGCCACCGCAAGGTGGCATTGCCACCGCTGTTGTGTCCAACGTTAAATATGGGACGTGTTCACACTGAGGTGGCAATACCACCTCGCGGTGGCAATGCCACCGGTGGCATTGCCACCTCAGTGTGAACACGTCATATTTTTAACTTTGGACACAACAGCGGTGGCAATGCCACCTGGCAGTGGCAATGCCACCGGTGGCATTACCACCTCAGTGTGAACCGGGCTTAAGAAACCAAGTAAGAAAACACTTAAAAAAGAGCATTTTTTAGCTGCGATATTTGGAAATTTTGTAGTGAGGTTTTAACTTTGAAAATATGTTTTTCTAACAGAATAACCTGGAAACTCGAAAAAAATAAACTTTTAAGCCCTATTTTTTTGGAAAAGTTTGTAATTTAAAGGTTTGCTGCTGCCAGCATAGGGCTTGGAATGCTTCCAAATTTTAAATTTGTCATTTTTGACAGCTTATTGTAAGTTTAATATTAGATTTTGACACAAACGATATATTAAAATTCGTCATATGTGATAAATTTTACATTTTTGATGGGTTTGAAAACAAATTTTGAAAAAAATTTTCGGCATTTGTGTTTGGTTCCTCTAGCCCCTGGGGGGTCAACCCTCCAAAAAAAACCTTTTAGAACTTTTAGGTCAAAAGTAAGAAATAAAAATTGGCGGACATTTAATATATAATAATATGATCAATATCGTACACACTTCGAGCAGAAAGCAAAACAAAATAAATAATTCGGACAGTGTATTAGCGTGGCGAAAATTCGCGAAAAATTGCGAAAACCGCGCGCATTCAACGCATTATAAAAAAAATTTGAGCGAGCCGATTTCGCTCACACTTTCAGAAAAAACTCGGAAAAGTATGTTTTAACAGCATATCAAGCGGCGTTTCTTATCTCCTACTAATAAAAAAGTTTTGTTTTTTTTGGGACCGCTAACTTTTTTTTATTAAAACAGAAAAAACTTCAAATATATGCTTTAAACAGTTTGAACTTTGTGAAAATGATTGAAAAATTTGTACGCTTGTAATTTTCTTTTGTATAATTTGCTTTTTGTCTTTTCAATTATATTGTTAAATTTTATTTTAAGTCACCTATTGGGCTAAATAAAATTCGAAATTTCTGTCATAACGTACTGTTACGGTAAAATTGATCTGCAGGTTCCCTACACAAAGAAACTTGTTTTCTAATACTTGTCATTTCTTGAAGTCACAGTTATGGTTAAAAAACAAGATCTTGAAAACGAAAATGCTAGCCTTTTAGAGCAAGTTTAAACTTTATTAAAAGAAAAGGAAGAACTTAAGCAAGAGTTGAGGCACTAGAGTCAGGGCAAATAATAGACAAGCAAGCGATTGCCGACATTTGCGAAGCTGTGTTTTCCCGTCTTCTTCCTTTTATGAAATTACAGTTGTTCGAAATGGAGGAAGCTAAAGAGCACTCCAATATGATGGTAGTGTCTGGATTAAAAGAATCCGATTCTGCCAAAGAAGAAATGGAAACCGTTAAGGAGCTGGTGGACGAGCTTATTGAAGGAGATGAAATAGTCCACATTACGGAGCATTTCCGTATAGGGAACAAAAGTGATAAGTATCCGAATAGGTTGTTAAAAATTTGTTTCGCTTCCAATCGCGTCAGAAATAAAGTTGTGATGTGTGGAGGTAACTTTCGGGAATCTAAAAAATTCACCGGGGTTTACATCCGACTGTCGCTTACTAGCGAGCAACGAATGCGTCAAAAAAGCCTTTTAGGAGAAAGGAAAAAAATCC
>JASAMX010026852.1:0-26532 GCA_030248175.1 Microlaimidae sp. YZB2_3
TTCTTTAAATACTGTTCAAAGCATAGGTGGGCAGCCTCCCGGATTAGGGGGGGGAGTATACCCGACCCCCCAAATTTGGAGGGGAATGTCCCAAAAATTTTTTGGGGTCTATACCTCAAATACCCTATATTTAGCGTTTTTAGTACTGGTAACCCCCAAATTTTAGGGGGGGGTGTCCGGCGTATCCCCAAATTTTAGAGGGGGGTGTCGGGTGTCGGATATAATCGGGATTTTTGAGGGAGTGTAAAACCCCCCAACCTCCCTGCCCACCTACGGTTCAAAGGACTGTTGATGAAAGTGCTCAAAAGGCAAGTTGAAAGCTCAAAAGGCAAGTTGTTGATAACCTGAAACTTATCTTCCCTATGCAGATTATGCAAAAAGCAGGCGCTAAGACAAGCCAGGAGGGGCAAAAATGTTTCACCCCTATGGTTAAGACTCTTCGTCCAACATTAATAATGATGTTGGCAACCTTTACCGCTAGAGTGTTCACTACATGCAGTGTTCACTCATTCCGAGGTCTTTGTCTAAAGGATTTTTTAAGTCGCGCCTAATATTGATCTTACTATTTAACGTCGTACATGGTCAGTATATGTGTTCCTGGAAGGCCAGTGGTACAAACTCCACACACAATAGAGCTGTATTTGTCCACTGGTTTGCTAGATGGAAAACTGCCATGTGTGGCCGACGTACAACAACAAACACTCTAGCCATGCCACGCTGGACACATTTCTATAAAAGAAAAGATCCAGCAACCAGGTTTAGGTGGTAGTGGAACCCGTAGGCCCGTTAGGTGCTGCCCAAAGGTCAGCACAGTCCTGATGGCTCACATACCAAGATTACAAAACAAAGTAATACAAATTTGCAAGTGGAGACTATATAATTAATAGGACGCTGAGCGAAGCGCGAGAAAAAAAAGGGGGAGGTCTAACCCCAAATTTTTTCCTTTGCCGACCTAAAAAGGGGGTCTAGCTAGACCCCCCCCTGGCTACGCCCATGTATGTATGTAATCTTTAATTAAATATAAGAAAGATTATGGATTGAAAAGTTTGTGATACTTGACTTTATAATCAAGACGATAATACGATAATATTACTATTCTATTATTACGTAATTATTAAAAAATAAATTTATAAGTTGCAATAAGGTCTTATTTTAATTTTACACAGTTTTAAAGCATTTATAAGCTTGTTTTACGTTTTTATACGCGTTTTAAGCCCATTTTAAGGCAGCGCGGAAATATTGGGTACACCCCCCCCCCTCAAAATTTCGGTCTTGCCGGACACCCCCCTAAAATTTGACCCACCCCCTGATACCCCCCCCCCAAAATCCGAGAGACTGTCCACCTATGACTTCAACCACCTGCCGACGTTAAAATCGTCCAATATGCTGATGACATTACAACTTTCACAACCAATTCAAAAATCAACGTCATGGAGGCCTCCCTTACCAACTATCTTAACAAGCTCAATACCTACCTAGAAAACAACCATTTAATTTTGTCACCAGATAATTCCACAGTCACAATCTTCACTCCAGCAAATATAACTACCACCCAAAAGTGACCATCAAAAACACTCAACTACCACCACTTTTCAAAAATCCTGGGTGGTACTTTTGACCCAAAACTTAACTTCAATACTCCCATCTGAACAGCCAGTGCCAAAGCATCCAGGCACAACAACATACTAAAAGCCCTGGCTGGAACAAGCTGGGGCCAACAAAAAGAAACAGTTCTAAGAACAAATTATGGCGCACTTACATAAAACAATTACCCGTCCTATCATTAATTTTGGCGCACCAATATGGTCACCAAACCTAGCCAAAACCCAATTTCAAAAACTCCAAGCTACACAGAATGCTGCTTTGAGGATCGCTACAGGGTGCCACCGCATGGCCTCAGCCGACCACCTACAGCAATAAACAAAAGTCCTTCCAGTTGAACAACACACAGCTTTACTTTCGACACAATTCCTAGCCAAAACGATGCAACCAGATCACCCATGTTTCTCTATAACAGCAACATCTTCTAGACCAGGCCAATGAAGCACACACTCAATCTAAATTTGGCCCCATTCAACAACCCACAGCTCACAGCCAAGAAAATCACTCTTGCACAGGTCTGCCCCTCTATCAAACTCCAGGAGGGTATGCACCTTGGAGACTGACATGCCAGGGCCAGAGTATTTATCTGAAATGATGTATTCGTTTGTGGTGCTTTTTTCTAATAAATAAGGAAATCTAAAAGACACTTTCTTTCCTCACACCACAGGGACATAATCCAGCGGGATTACACTTCTTATGAGTATTTATATATAATGGGTAAAATTATTTACGTTAATAATTATATATATATATATTATATCGTCGTTACTACGGCAAAATGAGCCACCAATCGTATAAAATATATGTGACTTTGACTCATTTAAAATTTAAAACAGGACCCTATTAATTACAGAATGGGTCACAGTCATGTGTAGTTTATAATGACAGTGGTTCATTTTGCCATAGTAACGACGATATATATTATATAATATAGCTTTCTTTGTTAATGTGTATATTATTTGTAAGCTTATTTTTATTTGGTAGAATAAGTTATTGATTTGTTTATTTAGAAACATCGAGCGTTTGGACATCGATACTGTTATATCTTTTGACGAGTGGGGTGTAAGTGGTCATAGGAACCACGCTGCTGTATATAGAGCCCTTCAAAGCCTTTATACCCAAGGAAACTTTCCAGTCAATACACAGGTACCGTATTTTTGTTATAATTGAATTGCTTTCAAAACACCATTTTGTATTTTTAAAAACACATCCACAATTTTTACTTTTCAGTACTTTAGAAACTTATTCAAACATTGCATTAATGTATTAAATTCGCGTTAATCGCACTTGTTTTAAAATATTTTTTGCTTATAAAAAATTAAAATCAAAAGTAATATTAAAAGTTTATTGGATCTTTAGGTGTTTACACTAGAAAGCGTAAACTTGCTTCGGAAGTATTCTTCTTTCCTGGATGTCCTTCCTACTCGCTTCGCTTCGACTTTTTCCTATGTTTCCACCTGGCCCGCCGTTCTAAAATCACAAAGGTATTGAAAATAACGTCTTTACTCTGACACAATGAGTCAGAAGCGTCATAAAATACTCGTAACTGTGACTCATTTTTTTATTTTTAACAAACTATAAACAAAATGAGTCAGAGTCACGTTAATTTAATAATGATTGTGACTCTTTGTGTCAGAGTAACGACTATGTTGTTGTTGTTGCATTACCCGTAACTTATCTTCCCTATGCAGATTATACAAAGGGCAGGCGCTAAGACAAGCCAGAAGGGACGAAAAAGTTTCACCCCTATGGTTAAGACTCTTCGTCCAACATTAATAACGTTGGCAACGTTTACCGTCAGAGTGTTCACTGCATGCAGTGTTCACTCATTCCGAGGTCTTCGTCTAAAGGATTTTTTAAGTCGCCTTATATTCATAGGTGAGAACGGTCGGGGAAGCTAGGGGAGGTGGTTACCCGGGGTAAATCGAATTTTGAATTCTAGGAGGGGGGTCCGGACCCCCCTTAGCTTTTTAGAGGGGGTCGACCCGGGGTGCGAAATTTTGAAATCTAGAGGGGGATCAGGTGGGGCCCGGTGTCCAAAGCAAAACAGTTTTAAACCATAATAACTTTATTAATTGTTCTTTTTATAGGATAATACTACATTTTATTGAATAAAAAGCCATATTCATGTATAAAAAGGGTGTAAAAGAATGAATATGTGATGAAAATTCACGTTTTTGGAAGAAAATTTAGTATAAAAAAGGTACCTAAATTTTTCCGAGGGGAGGGGGTCAGATTTCAAAATCTAGAGGGGGGTCAGGGGTAAAAAATTCGGAAATTTGGGGGGAGGAGGGGGCCCTCTAGATTTTCGTCAAGGGGGGGTCCCAAAATTTCGAGACTAGGGGGGTGGACCCCACCCTGCCCCCCCCCCCTTTCTCACCTATGCTTATATTGATCTTATTATTTAACGTCGTATATGAGCAGTATAGGTGTTCCTGCAAGGCCAGTGGTACAAGCTTGACACACAATAGAGCTGTATTTGTCCCCTGGTTTGCTAGATGGATAACTGCCATGTTTGGCCGACGTACAACAACCTTTTTCTAGCCATGCCAAGCTGGACTCATTTCTATGAGAGAAAAGATCCAGGAACCACAACCAGGTGGTACCCGAAGGTCAGCACAATCCTGGTGGCTCAAAGGCACGACACAATGAGTCAGAGAGAAGCGTCATAAAATACTCGTAACTGTCACCCTTTTTATCTTTTAACACAAATATAAACGCTATAAGACAGAATCTTTTTGATTTAATACTGAATGTGACTCTTTGCTTCGCAGTAACGACGATAATCTAGAATTATTTTTTAAAAATGCAAATAAATAAGACATATTCTAAAAATTCATTAGTATGTAAAAATTCATTTTCCTAGATTCAAAAATTTAAGATTTAGGATTTTTTGGCCCCTGTGTCGGATCCCTTCCCCCCCCCGCCCTTATAGATCGCTAATTAAAGTTCAATTAAATAAAATAAGGGGTTTTATTTTTTAGTCACGGAAATATCAGATTAGATCACTCGAAAACATTAAAATATAAATACCTCTTGTTAATCCGCTCCCGTGATGCCTTTTCCCCATTACAACCGTGAAACCTTCGTACAAGAAAGGTAAACCCTTCTCACGGCATTGTTATTTTCGTATGAACAATGTCGTACGTAAGCCTTACCGTGATAAACTATACGTATGACCTAGGTCGTACATAGGTCATACATGTTTTTTTGTGTGATTATTGCTCAGTAAGCGAGCAAATTAAAATAGTTAAAGCTGAGCGGTAGATATATGCAAATATTTGTAATATGAAATAAGTTCATAATACACTGTATCCGTCAATAAATTATGCATATTGCTACCGTACAGGTTTAACCTTTTCAATTAGCTCGCTCACTGGGCACTAATCACGTACAAAAAGTATGTACGACCTAACTACATCTTAGGTCAAACGTAAAGTCAGTGGCGTAGCCAGGATTTCATTTCGGGGGAGGGGGCGGTCTGGGGGGGGAGAAAAAGTGCCACAATTTCTCCAGCCGACGCGAAGCGTCTGCCGGGGGGTCTGGGGGTTGTCCCCCCAGCCGCCAGAGGCGAAATTTTTTTAAAATATGCACTAAAAACTGCTTAAAAATCGTCCCCTGGTGTTTGCGTGAACATACATTTTACTTTTTACCTAATTTCTGCACAAATATCAGGCTGATCTTCAAAATTATCAGGCGATAAAATTATATATAACACAACTATGAACTATCTATTTTTTGATGGCTTTAAATTTTGCGAATGAGTATGGTGTAAGTTATAACATCAAAAATATTACTGATAATATTAATTTTACTCTATATATAAAAATCTGATCTTCCCGCGTGGCGGGAAAAATTTTTATATTGATTAATTTCTGATTTTAGAAGATTTGTATAAAATTTTTATAACTCAATATTTGAAAAGTAACAAAAAGTCTATACAAACTGTCACGCTTCACCATGGGGAGGGAGGTGGAAAGGCAGACAACCCAACAAGTGTAACATCCGTTGTTAAGGGGTTTAAAACAGCCATTATCAAACCTACAAATCTTATAATATAAGAATTTTAACATGTATATAGTATTGCCATTCAATATCTGAGGCAAAGGCACATGCCTTAGCTATGTATTGAATGGTACAATCCATCGAAATTTAAAAAACTAACAAAATGATTAATGTACACTTCCCGCGAAGCGGGAAAAATTTCAGTTTTTTGGGTATTTTTATGCTTTTGGAACGCATCAGAAATGTTTCTGAATTTATATATAAAGAAAAAATTTTCTCCCAAAATTCAAAAAACGTAAGGGTTCCCCCTTTACGAAAAAATCCGGCTTCGCCGGATTTCGGGGGGAACGGCCACCCCCCTCCCCGCCCCCCTCCCTGGCTACGCCATTGCGTAAAGTTAAGTTCGGTAGATTTACGTACGACATTGGTCATACAAAACTACCATTACCGTGATACAAAGGTTTTACCTTTATCGTACGAAGATTCCACGGTTGTAACGGGGGAAAAGGCAATCACAGGAACGGTTTAAAGCTAGGCATCGGCCGAAAAATAAAAATAACACCGAGCCCTGGTTCAAAACCTTGCGCACGGTAACCGTAACAGTTAGTGATGGGCGGAATTGCGGAACCCCCGGAACCAGAACCGCAATTGAGATTTTCCTAAAAACCGGAAACGGAATTGAGATTTTTAAAAAATCCTGAACAGGAATCGGAACCGGAATTCCAAATTTTGCCCGGAACATCCGGAACCGGAACTGCCTATTAAACTGCGAAACCCCCCGAAACACCGGAACCATAATTGGAATTGGGTTTTCCTAAAAATCCGGAACCGAAATTGAGAATTTCCAAAAATCCGGAAGAGGAACCGGAATTCCAAATTTCGCCCGTACATCCGGAACCGGAACTGCCCAACACTAGTAAATAGTAACAATGCTTTTTTACACACCGGTGCATCTCCACTTTTAAACAAGACGAAGATCTTAATTTATGTCTAATGTGCTTTTTGTGTTTTTTTGGTGCTCATTCTATAGTTTTAATTTTTGTATTTCGTCCGTTGTTAATTGTTAATATTTTTTTCTCTAAATTTAGAGCTATGAATTGTCACAAGAGTCAAATGGTTTGGTTTCGCAAACTGTACATTGTGTTTAGCCGTTACATGATAATGAACTCGTTTAAACGGATAAAAATGGACCAATTGTTCTATCACGACCCGTACAAGCACGGTAATCACAAGAAATATTTATAAATCTAATTTTGGATAAACAGCAATAATGCGGATCTCATTTGAATATTATATGTATTATTATATTATATTTATTTCGTTTAAAAACAGGAAACATACATAAGCAAGTTAATACCGCACTGAGATTGTATGTACCTTTTATAAACTAAAAAAAAGAAATAAATATGATATGATATATTTGAATATGATTTTTCGCGGTGGTTGAATTTCGCACCTCTAAAGATAAAATATTTGATTAGATTATTTGTGTGGTTTTGGTTTCTGCAAGCCAAAGTCAATCCTGGTGCTTTCTTTTTGTAAATATTAAGTGATCTACAAAACGCTCACGATTCCCCTACAAACGCTACAAAATCAATCACCTGTTGCAACGTGAAAAGGGAGAAAATTATTACTAAAATATAAAATTCATTAACCCTCTCTTGAAAAATAGATTGCTAATTCTACTTGTTTGTTATTGCGACTTTTTTGAGTTTGTGTTGTCCCCCTGTGGGTTCCAGAAATATAAGGACGAATAATGCGAGTCATTGAAAGAAAAAGTTCGAAAAAATTATCTACATTTAATTACGTTTTGTTGAAAATGGGTGATACAAAGCGTGAACCTGTAATCTACCGCATAGGTGGGCAGCCTCCGGGATTTGGAGGGGTATATTCGACATACTTTTTGAGGGTCTTAAATTTTTTTTGTAGAATACCCCAAAAACCGTATTTTTAGCGTTTTTAGTACTGGGCCCCCAAATTTAAGGGAGTCGGGGGTGTTTGCAGTAATCGGAATTTTTGGGAGAGGTATAAACTCCCCTGCCCTCCTATGATCTCCAGCCCCGGTACCTCATCACCTACCAGCTTTAAGGAATGAAAGCGTTTTGTAATAATATTTACGATGATTGTGCAATTTATAGTAATGTTTAGTTAAAATACTGACTTTGTTATATTTTTAAATCAATACTTTTAAAATTAAAGATTATAAGACGGTTTGTGCTATTTTTAGGTGGGTATATACAAAGAAAACTTGTGGGTTTTTTTTAAATAATTTTAAAATATTTTACGTGGGTCGTTTTTTTTCGTAGAAGCTGTAATATTGCATAGTATCATGTTAGAATTCATAGGACTTTTGGAAAAAGAATTTTTCAACACGCAGTTGCCATCACTTGACATTCAACTTAACTCACAAAGTTCTTTTTAAATTCATGAATTATCATGGATTTGGATGGTGTTATTATTGAAAACGGGTTATGGTGTGGCGTGTGGGTGGAAAAGGTTTCTTTAACGAAGTGTCCACCAGCACTGGATAAATCTTACTACTGTAATATTGAAAAGTGCACCAACAATTCTGTAATTAATATTTTTAGTTCGTAGTATTTATTAAATCTTTTAAAGCTCTATTTAAATCAGTTAAAAACACCAATTTTGTGCTGTTTTAAACGCAATTTAGGCTCCATAACCAAGTTTAATTAAATGATATATATTAATAATAATAATAAGATCATTAATATCAATATCATTACTATTATTTTTTATTATAGTCCCGTTTATTTTTTATTGTTTTTTGTTCAGTTCTAGATTTAGGTGCGACGTGTTATTTATAAAATAATCTTTTGCAAATCGTTATTATTTTCTAATATTGGACGAAGATTTTTTTTAATGTTAAAAAAAGATTTTTTAATAAAGCTGCTCAAAATTTCCATATTCATAACACTACGACGGACCTTAACCATATACTTTCCCATGTATCAAAGCAAAAATCAATATTTTTTAATCTAATATTGTCTTGTAATTGTAACACTTAATTGTAACAGCCAATGTTTTTTTTTCTTTTACTTAGATTCGTGCCTGTTTTCAGAGTGACCATAAAAAGTGCATTTTTGCTTTTTATTGTTTGTATTATAAATGTTTTATTTTTTTGTAAATAATAAACGTTTTAACAGAATCTTTATGAGTAGTTTCGCAATAGTACACTCTCACGTACAAAAAGAGAGCAAATTGTTCTATTTTTTGTTAGAGCAGAAAATTAAAAAAATCAAGCTGTCTGTCTCATTTTTGATCAACTTATTATCCGATTGTTAAGAGAAACTTGGCTACGCTGCGCCATTCGTAGTGTTTTACTAAAACAGGTGAGGATTTTAAGGACTTTCATATCCACTATTTCTTTATAGCGTGTGTTTTCTAAGCGGGGATGTGACTTCTTTAAAAGTATGGACAGCAAAGCTAAATTTTGTAATTTTCCCTGGGTCGGTTTGTGGTCGGTGGTATTTTTTTGTTCACATCATTACATTCTTACCGGCACAAACTACGAAATTTAGTTTTTTGCTTTGTGAATTCCGGCCCTGAAGATAATACCCGGCGGCCCACGGCCGCCGGAATTAAACATAACCTTATCGTGGTATATTCAAATGTGTTTTTTTTTAAATTATTATTTTCGCAACCCTAGGCGAAACCAAAATACCAAGGAAATTTTCTCATGGTAGTTATTTATTCGCGCGAAAACTATTCTGTTGTTTGAGTGCGGAAAACTTGCCTTTAAAAATTAAGTTCATAAAATCGCACACAAAAAGCTATTTATCCGAAGGCGAGATTTTGAAGACGAGACGTTGAAATGCGTAGTGTAAAAGACAAAACTTCCGCTGTGCTCAGCTCAATTAGGCATAGTTTCTAATTTTCAGCGCGCTGAAATTTAGAAACTGCCGCCCTCAATTGGCGTTAGGAAAAAATACATTCTGCATAATATCTTCGGAAAGAATCTCTTCTGAAATAATTACTTTTGCAAAAATACATTCCAATAAAGTATCTTCGGAAAAAATAACTTCTCGCCGAGCGTCGCGGAAGATATTATGCTGGAAGGTATATTTTTTCGGCCCTTCAAAAATTAAATACCGACGAGTGAGACGCGCAGCTAAAATAAAATAAAGCAATCTTATAATTTAAAATATTGCCAACTGTGCGAATTTACAAACCAAAAACAAATTTAAAAAATATGTCATTTGATTTAATCTAAATATTTTCAAAAAATAATGTTTGAATAAAGTCTTATACATAAACTCACCGTGTTCGAGTGTGCACAGCATTGATTTGTCATTTTGAAGTTTTTTTTTACAAATTTCAAAAAGGATCGATGGTGAATTGTGCAAAATTACCACACTACGGGGTAAATATATAAAAATATATAAATTGATACACTGTTAAATTTATTAAACTAAATTACTAAATTAAATAGTGCGCTGGTCCATTAAATTCTAAAAGTAAAATTACTCGCTTGTAAACAAATTAAAATCCTAATGCTTTTAAACATTCAAAATATAAAATCATACTAGTGTAGAGAACTTTAAAATCAAATTAAAACTTAGTTTTAATTAAATTTATTTTTCCTAATTCTAAGCAAAAACTTGAAATCAAGCTGAATTGTATTGTGATGCATTTTTTTAATAATACTTTCTTAAAAAAATCGGATTTTTGTTATCAATAGTTTGTAATATTTTAAATAATACGATTTGTTTATTTTGATTCCACTGTGCGAAACTTTATGGTTTTAAAAACTCAGTATAAAGCATTCTTAGTTAGTCTAAAATGCTTTAAAAATTATTCAAAATTTGTTTTAATTAATTTTTCCTAAGCCTAGGCAAAAACTAAAAATCAAGCTGAATTTGTATTATGATACATTATTAAATAATGCGTTTTTAAAAAAAAAATGTTGATATTTTTGTTGTCAATATAGTTTGTACGTAATGTCTTTAATTATAAGATTGGTTTATCTCCAATCCGCTGCGCATCTCACTCGTCGGTTTATTCATGCAACGTTCAGCGTTAGAAGGACGGAAAGAATAACTTCCAGCATAATATCTTTTGCGACGCACGGCAAGAAATTATTTTTTCTGATATTTTATTGGAATGTATTTTTGGAAAAGTTATTATTGCAGAAGAGATTCTTTCCAGAGATATTATACAGAATTTATTTCTTCCTGACATCCCTCAATTACATCACCGTCCAAATAGGCAGATTCTGATTTTCAGCGCGCTAGTAATAATTTTAAGCGCGCTGAAAAATCTGAAACTTTATCATGAAAAAGTTTAGCTTGATTTTTAGGTTTTGCTTAGGCTTAGAAAAAGCAAAAGAGGCGTTTAAAACTGTTTAGCTGACTAAAAAAAGCGTTTCCACTTAGTTTAAGGGTTGGTTCATACCTATGTAAAAACGTTCTTTGGACAAAGTCCAAAAGACAAACACAGCGTATAAACGGATGTAAAAACGTCCTTTGGACTTTGTCCAAAGGACGTTTTTACATAAGTGAACCAACCCTAACCGTGTTTAAAAAATAATTTTTCAGCACGCAGAAAAATTAGGGCGCTGAAAATTAGAAACTGCCTCCATATACACAATTGTCCATCCATTGTCATCGCAGCAAAAAAAAAGAAAAGAAGGAAGAAATAAAAAAGGGCAAGCACTAAAAGACACCTACCACACCTACTACACCTACTACACCGACCGACCTAAACTAAGCTAACCTAAGCTTGTTACTAAAAATTTCCCTAAGCAACCTAAGCAAAACCTTAAAATCAAGCTAAATTTAATGTTTTGTTTGATTTTGAGGTTTTGCTTAGGTTGCTTAGGTCGGTCGGTGTAGTAGGTGTAGTAGGTGTGGTAGGTGTCTTTTAGTGCTTGCCTAAAAAAGCAGTAAACGAAACTAAATTAAGGGGAAAAACTTTGTAAATATAATATAAATTTATTTTAAACTGTATATTACAAAGAATAGACAGGTTTTCGTAAAATTTTATTATAGTAATAAAAAAAACTTTTCTGTGTAACGTGTACTATGACCCAATCAATCGATGCGTATGGACCTTCAAGTCAAGCTTTGACGTTTTTGGACCCAGATGAAGGAGGAGGAGCTGTTGATTTATTGGGCGGGGTAACTCAAGACTCGCAATTTGAGTTTGACGCTGGTTTTACTTTGCCATCTCAAACCCAAGCTAGTCAATTTGATCACGGATCCGCGCCGAGCCAAGTAAATAAATAAATTAATCTCATTGCACAATAATAAGAATTTTAAATATAATTAGGGTAACTGACTTAATTTCGGCCACCTTTTTTTATTTTTTTTTGAATATGTTTTTTCTGGATTTTTAAATCAAGCCAAAATTT
This sequence comes from Microlaimidae sp. YZB2_3, assembly GCA_030248175.1. Classification (NCBI taxonomy): domain Eukaryota; kingdom Metazoa; phylum Nematoda; class Chromadorea; order Desmodorida; family Microlaimidae; species Microlaimidae sp. YZB2_3. Next base: position 11,978 of record JASAMX010026852.1, read on the forward strand.
GGCCTAAAAATCAAACAATAGCTATATTTGTTATTCCAGTGCAAAATTTGAATATTTCTGTTACACTTAAAAATCAGTGAAGGTTTAAACTTTTTTTAAAAAGTTTCCGAAGTTAAGGCGCGTGCCATTTATTTCGGCCACCTTCAAAAAACTGGCCATAACTATTGCTTAAACGAACAATAAAAATTTCTAAAGGTTGCAAATTTACCCTTAGGTATTGTTCTTGGTACATGTAACTTAATTTTTCCCGTTTGCAAACTTTAATAGTTATTAGCAAGACTTTAAATAATTATGTCAAAACCTTAAAAAACAAGTTTTAATAACTTGTATTTTTTGTTCAATTCTAATTTTTGGCTTAAAAACGTCAAAACAAAGTCAAACGAGCAAAAAAAATCTTTATAAATACGGTAATACAATGATATTTAAAAACAGCAAAAAAACGGCAGGTTCTTTCACCTAAATTTTTAGGTGACCGAAATTAACGGAATCTTAAAATGCGCAGTTAGTTAAACGCATTTCAAAATGATTTTGAAGAAAATATCAAAACATGAAAATTAACAACTTTGAGCCTTAAATAGAAGATATTTTAAGGTTATATATTGCTTCGTTCTAAATTTGATGCAGTTTAAACACAAAGCAAAAATTAAGAAAATCACAAAAAATTCACTTTTTGCATGAAAATATTGATAATATAGAATAACAAAAATAAAAAAACTTTTGCAAAAACACTTTATTCAGCATTAATCCAGTTACTTTTGTGCTAGTTCTTTTGTGTTTTAAAAATAAGCCAATTTTATAACACCCTAAATTGGTGGCCGAAATTAAGGCGTGGCCGAAATTAAGTCAGTTACCCTACATTACGGTAAAATCTTAAAATGCTTAAATTATTTATGAAATCAGCCAGTTTTTAAGATTTCTAATTGTCCAAGCAATTTCAGCCATTGGTAAACGGAGTAGACGCTAGTCAGACTGTGGAAGGAAGCGGTAAATCGACAGAATTGCATTTTCACGAAGAAGAGGAAGAAGATGAAGAAGGAGACGGGGGATTTTACGTCAAAGAATTGCCCGAACACGCCTGCAAGTGTGTTTTATGCTAGAACTATATATACGCTCAGACCTGTGCACGGTCTGGAAATGCCCCCCGTTTTATTGGAGGATTTGCCCCCCTCCGTTTTATTGCCCCCCGCCAAAAAATGAAAAAGTACCCTAAAATTATGACGCCATTGTTGACCTATGATGATGCCATCAACGCATTTTTTTGCAGTTTTTAGCCTATTTCAATCAGGGACGTAGCCAGAGTTTCATTTTGGGGGGGGCGGATTGTAGTACAAAAAAAATTTCGGGAGCCCCCCCCCCCCCGAAATTTTGGGGGGGGGCGGAGCCCCCCCCCCCTTAATTTTTGAAAACGTTAAAAAAGCAGGGATAAACGTAGATAAAGCTGTATAATACACTGTTTTTGGCCTAATAACCTATTATCTAATGTTTTTAGCGGTAAAAACATGTTTTCTTAGTTAAAAATTACATAAGCACACCTTGGCAGAGCCTGGATTTTATAAAAAAGGAATTTAAAGACGTTAGTTTCAGACCCCTTGGCTAAACCCACATTGTAAACCAAAGCACATGAGCAGCATCTTGGCTCCATGTTTTCTAGGGTACCTACCTATATGAAAAAAATCCTAGCCAACGCTATAGGCGGCAGGAAAATTTAGAAGGGGGAGTTACATAAATCAACCAATATGATTGTTTGTTTTGCTTTCTGTGTAGTATATATTACTTATAAAAATTATTGTACTAACTTTGAAATAACATTAGCATCAGGCAACATAAATAACGAGATATATATGTATGTATACTATAGAAAGTGACCGCTGAGCGAAGCGAAGCGGAAGAAATTTTTGGTTTTTGGGGGTCCATTGGGGTAATAAAATTATTTTAAAGTTTGGCGCCGAGCGATTAGTGAGGCGCTTGAATTTTTAGTCTCTGAAAACCCCCAAATTTTACTATTTGGCGACCATTTCGGGGGGGGGCGGCCGCCCCCTCCGCCCAACCACTATCCTTATTTTTCCTCTTGTCCGACCGTTTCGGGGGGGGGGGCGGCCGCCCCCCACCGCCCCCCTGGCTACGTCCCTGATTTCAATGTATTTTAAGCCATTTCAAACCTATTTTTACCTTATTTTCGCTTTTTTGTCCATTTTTTCTCTTTTCCCTTTTTTTTTCTCTTTTTTTTCCTTTTTTTCTTTTTTTTTCTTTCCCCCTGCTTGCCCCCCATTTTATTGCCCCCCCCCCCCCGTTTCAAAAAAGTTGCCCCCCTTGCCCCCCCCCGTTTTGGAATTGCCCCCCCCCCCCGTTTAAACACCGGCGGGGGGGGGGGGGGCAGTGCACAGGTCTGTACGCTTACGCACTGTATTTATAGATTGCTTTTTCTATTTGCTCTTCATTTTATTTTTAAAACGGCTCTAGGTCATGGATTTAACAATTTAATTTATTATTAAATGACGATTTTACAATTTTAGTTAGTAATACTCCGTTAAACTACTACTATTATTTCAGACCTGTGTACTGCCCCCCCCCTCGGGGGGTTTAATTTGGGGGAGGGGGGGCAGACCTGTGCACGATCTGAAAATGCGGTGTTCGGAAATTTGATCGCCAGCACTTGATCGCCGAGCATTTGACCGCCAGCATTTGATCGCCGCAGACTTAATCGCCGAGCATTAGACCGCCGCGCAGTTGATCGCCGCAGGATTGCGTATGAATTTTATGCAAATTTATTGTTTCACTTTAAATCCAGCGAATCAACACAGCACCACGACTAAGTGTAAACTCGCAAAAACTATTGTGAACTCCTCGCAATTACATTAATGTATGTGCATCATTTTTTTTATTGTAAAATTTTGCTTGTGACAAAAAATATTTTCAAGAACACATTGTTAATTAAGAATTTATCATAATAGGATTCAGCTGGTTTTAAGGTTTGGCTTAGGCTTAGGAAAAACTAAAGTTTTAGTCTTTATTAAAGAACAAACTATTCATTAAATATTAATTTATCATGGTTTTTAGTTTTGGCTTAGGTTTAGGACAACAGTTTTATTTAAATAACAAACCATTAAATAGCAATACATTTCATGATTTTGAGGTTTTGCTCAGGCTCAGGAATAAGTTTCTTCTAGACATTAAATAACAAACTATTTATTTTGTTTTCGATTTTAGGTTTCGCTTAGGCTTAGGAAAATTAAAATTTTTGATTCATCATTTAGACAAGGCAATGTTGTTTTGGCAATAAAAGACTTTTACTACCAAAACAACATTGCCTTGTTTAAATATTTTATTTAAATTTGTTAAAATTATGTTAGGTGGAGTTTTTATTATTTTGGTGGGGATTTTATACTACATTGGTGGCGAGTTTTAATGTCTGCTTTAATGCAACACGAACTGCGGCGATCAAATACTCGGCGGTCTAATGCTCGGCGATGAAGTGCGCGGCGATCAAGTGCTGGCGGTCTAATGCTCAGCGATCAAATGCCGGCGTTCAAATTTCCTAGAATCTAAAATGCCCCCCCCCACTTTATTGGAGGATTTCCCCCCCCGTTTTATTGTCCCCCAGCGAAAAAATGAAAAAGCATCTAAAAATTATGACGCCATTTTTTTACTTATTATGCCGCCACCATTGCGAAATTTTTGCAGTCGGGCCGTTCTCACATATGAATGTATTTATTTATAATAATTGTAATTGTTTTCAGGTATTGCGGCATTCACGATCCTTCAGCTGTAGTGTATTGTAATCAGTGCAAAAAGTGGTTCTGCAATGGGCGGGGAAACACTTCCGCGAGGTAATTTACTATTTACCGCGAGGTTTTTGTTTTTACTTGGTTAAAATATAGGAAAAAAAATTAAGTAAGAGATGTAAGTTCCAGCTAGAATTAAAAATTTGAACATCATGAAATTTTTGAAAATTAGATTTTTAATATTTTTTTTTCATATTTTTTTGCTATCATCAGTTTTAAAAGTTATTACTATTTAAACTTCATGTTATTGATATCAACAAAAAGCATAAAAAAACCTCATTTTGTACAGAAACTCACTCAGCGCAGGGGCTACATAAAAAAGGACATAATTTTTACATTAAATGTTAGTTGTGTTTTTTTTAAATTGTAACCATTATATGTGTGACACATTGTGTCCCTTCTGTAAAAACTCAAAGTGCAAGCGTTAATAAAAAGGTGATGATAATCTTTCCGTTTCATTGTCCGGTCTATAGTGTAATAGATAACACACTAGAGTTGACTTTGGAGTTTACGGGTTCAATTCCTGTATCGGCCTAATTTTTCAATAAATTTGGCTTTTTAAATTTTTCAGCGCCTGATTATTTTCGCTTCTACTTTGGGTCGTCACATATGTAAAAAATAAGTCTCAAAATTCCTAACTAAAAAGTAAAATGAACAATCGCTTGCTAGGGCATAGGTGGGCAGTCTCTCGGATTTGGGGGGTATACCCGATCCCCGAAATTTGGGGGGGGAGTGTGTCCCAAAATTTTTTTTGGGGTATACCTTAAATACCCCATTTTTAGCGTTTTTAGTATTTTTAGTACTGGGACCCCAATCGCTTGCTAGGGCATAGGTGGGCAGTCTCTCGGATTTTTGGGGGTATACCCGACCCCCGAAATTTGAGGGGAGTGTGTCCCAAAATTTTTTTTGGGGTATACCTTAAATACCCCATTTTAGCGTTTTTAGTACTGGGACCCCAATCGTTTGCTAGGGCATAGGTGGGCAGTCTCTCGGATTTGGGGGGTATACCCGACCCCCGAAATTTGAGGGGAGTGTGTCCCAAAATTTTTTTTGAGGTATACCTTAAATACCCCATTTTTAACGTTTTTAGTACTGTGACCCCCAAATTTTAGAGGGGGTGTCCGGGGTGCCGATGGCCAAAACCTACCCCAAAAAAGACAGGGGAGGGGTTAGGTTAGGTTGTGTTTAGCTTTGGTTTTGCTCAGGTTTAGGCTTAGCTTAGATTTTTCTTAGGTGTTGCTTAGGCTTAGCTTAGGTTTTGCTTAGGTTTAAATTTTGCTTAGGTTTAAATTTTGCTTAGGTTTAGATTTTGCTTAGGCTTAGGTTTTGCTTAGGCTTAGCTTAGATTTTGCTTAGGCTTAGAGGTTTTGCTTAGGCTTAGACTTAGCTTAGCCTTTGCTTAGGCTTAGGTTTCGTTTAGGCTTAGGCTTTAGGCTTGAGTTTTGCTCAGACTAAAGTTTTGCTAAGGCTTAGCTTTGATTTGGCTTAGGCTTAGCTTAGGTTTTGCTTAGGCTTAGCTTAGTCGCTGATTTTCTTTACCGTTTTTGGGGTAGGTTTTGGCCCTTCTCGTCCGGAGTACCCCCAAATTTTAGGGGGGGGGGTTGTCGGCTATAATCAGGATTTTTGGGGAAATTATAACCCCATTCCTGCCAGGCCCACCTATGTGCTAGGGTGCTGATATACCATAATCAATAATAAGTTGCTTTTAGTCACATCATTAATCACTTGGTGCGGGCGAAGCACAAGGAAGTGACCCTGCACAAGGACGGTCCCCTGGGCGAGACCCTGCTGGAGTGCTATAACTGCGGCTGCAGGAACATTTTCCTCATTGGCTTCATTCCGGCCAAGGCTGATTCCGTGGTCGTCCTTCTCTGCCGCGCCCCCTGCGCCAACCTCAAAGACCAGAGCTGGTAGGTAGTTTTAATATTACCAAAAAGGGAGGGGGCTTTAGATGGCCAGCTTTCCGGATCTCCTAGCCAGATATCCCGTTTTTAGTGTTTAAAGTACTGCTGGTAAGTATTTTTAATATTACCAGAGAGCATTTTTGAGCAGACTCTCGGATTTTTTGGGTATCCCCTAGCCCAGATACCACCATTTTTAGCGTTTTAGTGCTTAAACCCATACATGGACACGTGAGGGGTTGGGGGGGCTAACCCCTCTCCCAAATTCTGAGAAGGGGGGTTTAACCTCCACCCCCACCAGGAAGTGGGGGGGGGGAGAAAAGGTTAAACCCCCCCCTCAAATTTTCGAAAAATAGAGAAAAAAAATGTCTTTAAAATGACTTCTAACTACCTCCAAATTTAAGTTTTGAGGTCAAATGAATGTTTTAAACAGTAAAAAGCTCAAAAATGCAACAAAAAAGTTTTTTGACTTAAAATTAGCGTTTTTTTACCTATTTTTTTCTTTAAAATCTAAAAAAGGATATGGGTAAAATGCACTCCAGAAAAAGAATGATAAGGGTATTTGGCGTTTCTTGGATTTTAAGCCCCCCTAATTTGGGGTTTAACCTCCCCACTCCGAGCTTACTTGGCCATGTATGCTTAGACCCCATCGATTTTAGAAAGTGTGCGGGATACACCCAAATTTTAGAGGACGGATGTCGGCCGTTTCAAGAGTTTTTTGCACTGTGTCCCCTGCCCCTGCACCAGCCTCAAGGATCAAACCTTATAGCAGGGGCGTAGCCAGGATTTTATAAAGGGGGATTGCACTCCATACAAAGTTTTTGAAGAGGGGGGGGGGTTGTAGCTGTATGGGGTTGTACTCCAAATTTTCAAAATACCATAAAAAGACATTAAAAAAGGGTAAATATTTTTGCGCTTTGCGCTAAGTGATTCTTTTTGCTGTTATTTGCATTGTTTTTTAAGTTAAACTTTAAAACTTTTAAGTTTAAAAAGGTATAACATTAAAAATCGCGCGACAACACGAAAAAATTTTAAAAATTATCTTTAAAATTCATTAAAAACATCACTTAATAAAAGTTGTAAAAAGGTATATAAATGTCGAGCGCTGCGCGGAACAAAGCGCGAGAAAATTTTTTACTAGTGTTCTCTTATGACCCCAAATTTTTACCTCCGCCAGCCTGAAAGGGGGAGATTACAACCGCCATAACCCCCCTGGTTACGCCCTTGCCTTTTAGATAATTTTAATATTACTCGGAGGCATAGGAGGGCAGCCTTTCAGGTTTTTAGGGGTATTTTTAGGCCCAAATATTCCAGTTTAAGCGTTTTTAGTACTGAAAAGACAATCTCCTCTCCAAATTTTAGGGGAATAAAAGGTGTTTGAGGTACATCCAAATATAAAGAGGGGGGAGTCGGCATTCAGACATTCAGCATACATGTCAGACATTCCAGCACCACTACTAAACGTACACATCATAACATATGCAGACGACATCACAATATACGCATCACACCCAAACCATCACATAACACAACAACAAATACAACCATACTTACATGCAATACAAACATGAAGAGACAACAACCAAATCACACTAAATGCAAGCAAAACAACATCCACACTATTCACACCAGACCCTGCAGAGTACAACACACAACTATCACCATAAATACACAACACAACACTCATCACAACTGAAAACCCAAAAATCTTGGGGCTCACTTTTGACCCCAAACTTACATTTAACACACACATCGCAAATACACACAGTGAAACACGCAAAACACTTAAAATCCTAAATGCACTCACAGCAACATTATGGGATAAACCAAAAGAAACGTTCACACACACATGCAAGATGCAAGGCAATCACTCGACCAGTAATCAAGTATGCCAGCACAGTCTGGGGCCCCACAACATCAAACACACAAATTAACAAACTGCAAACAATACAAAACACTGCTCTCAGGGTCGCAACAGGGCACACCACAGACACAAACGCACACATACACACTTGAGGCTAAAGTCCTCTCAATAGCAACACACATTTAACTCCATGCAAAGTAAGCTAAATTGGCAGTCATGTACACAAACAATCCACTCAACTACTGAACACAACAACTTGCACCAAGCAGGCTCAAAAAGCGCACAATATTTAACAACAACAACTACATAACAAACATTCCAACAGACATACACAACAAAACATACAAAGCACTAAAACAACAAATCCACACAAATACAGTCACACACCACATTAACAACACTCCAATAAATACTTCAAACAAAGCAACAGCAATAAGCAACAAGGAAGAAAATCTTCCTCGCGGGGTCAGGCGAACCCTCGCCCAACTCAGGGCGGGGAAATCTCCTTTCCTCCAGTCTTACCTACACAGAATCAATCACACACAATACACATCACCAAACTGCCCGCTATGCAAAACACGAATACACACACAACACTACATTTTTTCACATGCACACACAATAACACGACCTTTGGGACCAGAGGACCTTTGGGCGAACCCTGCAGTGGTTGCTGATCTCCTCCGAGAGTGGGAAGAAAGGGTGAGCAAGGCGAGGAGCACGCCGTATGGAAGAAACTAGGGTTGAACGAAACTCTGGTGACTGGCAAAGGACAACAGGGGTGTCAGCAGTTTTAAAATTGCTTTTAATAAAGCTTGATTTTATTTAATTTTCAAAGTAAAATTAGCTGCGGCTAACCGCCTTTAGTAAATCTTCCTCTTGTCAAAAAACAAAAAGAAAACCAAAGCTTATTTTGTAACTGATATTTAACAAAAGAACTTAATTAGGGATTCTGACAAATGGAAACCCCTCATTCACGATCGTCAGTTTCTAAGTTGGCTTGTGAAAATCCCGTCAGAGCAAGATCAGCAAAGGGCTCGTCAAATCAGTGCTCTTCAAATGAACCGTCTGGAGGAACTATGGAAGGTAAAAAAACTTTATTTTTAATCTTTTCCATAAATCTAAATTTAGCACAGGTAATATACCTCAAGCTCAAATGCCTCATTAGTATTGGAACCCCAAAGTTTGGAAGGGGGAAGTGTTTGGGATACCCCCAATTTTTAAGGAAGAATGTGTCAGCTGTAATCAGGATTTCGGGTGGGGTATAACCACCCTCCAACCATAGATCATGGACAAAGAGGGGGAGGGGTCCTCCTAGCTTTGAAATTTCCCCTCCCCCCCTAGAAAAAAATCCAGAGGGCCCCCCTTCCCCCAATTTTCGAATTTTTTACCACTGACCCCCTCTCGAATTTAAAATTTGACAATAGGTGGGCAGTGGGGTTGGAGGTTGTACCCCCAAAAATCCCGATTATAGCCGACACCCCCCTAAAATGGCATTCTTCAAGTATAACCCATTTAAGTGGTCACCGGAAAGAAAATACAGGATCGACTACTTTAAACATGGACGAAATACTTCTTTAAAACTGTTATTTTGCAAAAACAACCCATTAAATTAAAATTATTTTTTTAATAAATCTTAAACAAAGTGATAAATTTAAAAAAATTATCATAATAAAACTCATAAACAACCTGAATCCTGGACTATAGGCCTTAGTTTTCCTAAGCAACCTAAGCAAAACCTGAAAATCAAACAAAACATTAAATTTAGCTTGATTTTAAGGTTTTGCTTAGGTTGCTTAGGGAAAATAAGGTCTAAAGTCCACGATAAATGTTATTTGTGAGTTTTATCACGATAATTTATTGAAAAAAAACAGTTTTAAACAATCCATCTTTCCGGTGACCACTTAAATGGGTTATACTTGAAGAATGCCCCTAAAATTTGGGGGTACCCCGGACACCCCCCCCTAAAATTTGGGGGGTACCAGTACTAAAAACGCTAAAAATGGGATATTTAAGGAATACACTAAAAAAATTTTGGGACACCCCCCCAATTTCGGGGGTCGGGTATATCTCCCCAAAAAAATCCGGAAGGCTGCCCACCTATTGACCCCCCTCCCCTCTTGAGAAAATTTTAAGTACTATTTTATACTAAATTTTCTTGTAAAAATGTAAATTTTTAACACAAATTCATGCTTTCACACCCTTTTTATACCAGAACTCCACTCTCTAGTCAATAAAATGTAGTTTTATCTTATAAAAAAAACAATTAATAAACCTTTAATGATTTAAAAGTATTAAACCTTTAATGGTTTAAAGTATTTTGGAGGGTCAGGTGGAAACATCGGACCCCACTTGACCCCCTTTTAGGTTTCAAAATTTTCTACCCCGGGTCGACCCCTCCTAAAAGGCCAGGGAAGGGGGTCCGACCTCCCCACCCCTAGGACCCCCCTCGTAGATTTTAAAATGTCATTTACCCGGGGTAAAGACCCCTCTAGTTTAGGTAACCGTGTTCATCCATGCCTCCGACCCCCCCTCTCTGTACCCACTGCCCACCTATGTACACGGGCATGATGTCTTTGGGGTTTAGTTAACCAACTTGCCATCTCACCCCCCTCATACTCTGCTATACTCTGTTTAAGGTGAACACCCTACCTTTTTGCTTAAAACACTTAAAATGCAATAGAAAGCGCTTTTCGATCTAAATTTAGTGTTTTTTTTGCTCTTTAATCGAAAAACTATATAAGTGACGTACCTCAGAAAAAAAGCAATATAAACAGGAAAAATGCGTTTATGGAAGTTTAGCTCCGCACGTGGCTTCGGGTAACCCACCCTACCCGAACCAACCTTCCCATGTTTGTTTAAACTAATTTATTCTTAATAAAGGGATTGAAAAACCAACCAAGTTTATAAAAAAAACACGTCAAAATAATACACTATTGCTTAATTCAAAATATATAGTTTATAGATATAATATTTAATAAACACACGCAATCCGTTTTAACTTAATTTTTAAATATTTCTTATTATGTAGGAACCCACCCTACCCGAACCAACTTTCCCATGTTTTTTTAAACTAATTTATTCTTAATAAAGGGATTGAAAAACCAACAAAGTTTATAAAAAAAAAACACGTCAAAATAATACACTATTGCTTAATTCAATATATAGTTTATAAATATAATATTTAATAAACACACGCAATCCGTTTTAACTTAATTTTTAAATATTTCTCATTATGTAGGAACATCCCGATGCTACTTTAGAAGACTTGGAAAAACCTGGAGTTGACGACGACCCAGAACAAGTCCTTTTAAGGTATTAAGTTTACGTTTAAAGAATTTTGCGTATTATTATTATTTACAAAAAAATATAATAAAATAATCCTTGTAATTTTTTTGTTAACAATACATTTAAAGTCACTAACTTGTAATAGAAGAAAATAATTGAAAAATACACTAATTAACTTCTTTTAACACAATTCAATAAATTTTTATACAATAATTATAGAATGCTATATTTTCTTAAAAAAAGAATAGTTAAACTGATAAATCATCACAAAACCCAAATTTTTTAAAGTGTAATTCTTTTATTAAAACATCTCAAACAAATTTAAAAGTAATTTATGTAAAATTTTTGTCAAAAGTGCAGAACTTACGTAACTATTATAAAAACGATTTACGGTTTTAAAAAACTTTTAAATTTCTTTTAAAAAATTTAAACACAAAATAAATTAAAAGTCGTACCTATTAGTTTTCTATTTTTAACTATTTTAATAAGAAATTATATTGCTAAATTTGAATACAAACAAGTTTTTTTTGTGTTGATTTTCCTATTAAAAGGTTATTTGTCCTCATGGCACTGGCAAAATTTTCATAAGGTATTGCTGTAGCTGCCAGAGTGACTTCATTGTATCTGGTGCTTGTTCAAAAATTGCTATGTATTCCAGACGTAAGCACTGTCCCTCCCCCCGTGTTTTTATTGGGGGGGATTCAAAAACGGGGGGTGCACGGGGGGCAACTTTTTTGATACGGAGGGGGGGGCAAGCAGGGGAGAAAAAAAAGAAGGGAAAAGGAAAAAAGGGACGAAAAAGCGAAAATAAGGTAAAAATAGGTCTAAAATGGTTTAAAATACATTGAAAAGCTAAAAACTGCAAAAAATTCGCGACGATGGCGTCATCATAGGTCAAAAATGGCGTCATAATTTTAGGGTACTTTTTCATTTTTTGACCAGGGGGGCAATAAAACGGGGGGGGGGGCAAATCTTCCATTAAAACGGGGGGGCATTTCCAGATCGTGCACAGGTCTGATGTATTCTGTTGTTTAATATTTTTTAAATAAAATATTATCCTTGAATTCGTAACCTAATGACACCAAAACAATTTCTAGATACGAAGATGCGTATCAGTACCAAAGAGTGTTTACGCCACTGATAAAACTGGAAGCGGAGTACGATAAAAAAATGAAAGAGTCCCAGGCGGAGGAGAATGTTTCCGTTCGTTGGGAAATGGGATTGAACAAAAAGCGGCAGGCCTTTTTTACAATGGCCAAAATAGGAGAAGGCGGTAAATATGCGATATTTGTACCTTTTTTTTGTAGCTGAAGCGGGCCGGCGATGGATATTCCATTTTTTATGACCGCTTCCTATTAGAGAATTAAACGGAAGAATATGTGAGTTTTATATCCTTTTTCACAAAAAAACGAAATAATAATATTGAAAATGAAATAACCAAAAAATAAACTAAGGTAAAGTATATAATAATGATAAATAGATAGCAAACAAAGATAAAAGAGATAGAGGTAAAAAAATATTACGTGTAAGATAAGATAGTTTAAGATAACTAAAGGTTAGTTTACTTATTCGAGCCGGTTAGTTGGTTTAAGAGATTCTTCTACCACTTTGAACGAATTTGTCTTATAAGATTTGAACGACTAATTATTATGTATTAAAGGTACTTGAGCTAGCTTAATTCTTGCGTAAGCTTGCCTAGGTTCGAAGACCTCTCTTCTGTCCACAGCCCAAATATCAAGAGCGTCAGCGTCACAGTAACGATGCGCAACGGCACTTACGTTCATTACTCGACCTAAAAAAAGGTTGTTATCACAAGTCCATTTTCCTCTAGATCTTTCCATTCTTGTGTTCTTTCCTATAATAAATAAAGATTAGTATACGATTTACTGAATATAATTTGAATATAAAATAAAAGATACAATTTGCATTACCTATTTCACATCAAGTCCCTAGGTCTACTTTTTGTCGGAATGCACCCTACCGTTGGAGGAACGGCTTATCATATAATATAAAAGATACAATTTGCAATACCTATCTCACATCAAGTCCCTAGGTCTACTTTTTGTCGGAATGCACCCTACCGTTGGAGGAACGGCTTATCTTTTTGTTTATGCAACAGTGTATTAAAAAGATAAGCTTGGGCCTCCGGTTGTGGGCTAGGCCGCAATGGCCATACGGTAAGGGCCTAAGCCCCCTCAGCGCGGCAAGCCATCATGCACACAACACACGATGTGGCAATTACCACACCAAGGGTGGCAATGGCGGTTTTGTTATACCAAATCAAGCACCGACTCCAAAGTGGCGCAATCCCCATTGTAGGTTGTCGAGGGGGATATTTGTATCTAATAATCAACAAAACTATCGCTATAACAATTTAAATGTATAAATTTTTTAAAAGAATAAATTTTATAATTTGTGTTTTAGCGTTTTATGAGTTCTGATAATGATTGTTTGTAACAATCGGAACATCACGTTTTAAAATTTATACAATAAGGTTTTATCGACAGCCCTTTTGTTCAATATTTAATATCTACCTACTGCTACTCTTGCATCATTTTTTCAGTATAATGTGTTTTAGTTTAAATATAGAGACGGATCACAATTTGTTTTAATAAAAATATCGTCGTTACTACGGCAAAATGAGCCACTGACCTTATAAAATAAACGTGACTATGACTCATTCTGTAGTAAATAGGGTCCTGTTTTAAAATTAAAATGAGTCGCAGGCACACATATTATACGAACTGTGGCTCATTTTGCCGCAAAAACGATGAGTATACAGGTCATGATAATGTGTCTTCTGGTGTTCTTTTTAGATTTGAAGTTAATGCAAGGAGACGAACTGCGGATGAGAAAAGGCGACTGGGAAGGAGTCGGACACGTAATCAAAGTTCCCGATAGTAAGTTGGATTTTTTAGGGTTAGTTAAATCAGTTCAAATGTTTATAATACAATTTTCTGGAAAAAAAGAAGATCAAATCTGTGCTCAGGAGTGCATTTGAGGGATTTATCCCCCTCGAATTCTGGAAAGGCAAAAAATTTGTTCCTTTCCTCTTACTTTTTGGACAAAAAATTTTTTTTTGATAATCACGCACGCTGTGATTTATTTGAAGCCATCTTATGTACATACATACAAAGTACATTAATACATACAAAAACATTAATACACACAAAATACATTAATACATACAAAATACATCTAAAATACACCTATGCACTTAAATTTAAGTTTTCTGCTACATTTTAAAAACTTAAATTATAAAAATTTAAAAACTTAAATTAAATACATACAAAATACATTAATACATACAAAAACATTAATACACACAAAATACATTAATACATACAAAATACATCTAAAATACACCTATGCACTTAAATTTTGGTTTTCTGCTACATTTTAAAAGCTTAAATTATAAAAATTTAAAAACAGCCTTGTACACCCTCAAGTTTTTCCCTTTGCCGCCTCGAAAGGGAGTCGCCTAGACATAAATTCGTCCTAGTTATGCCCAGACATGTGCACTGGCCCCCCCCCCCGGGGTTAAAACGGGGGGGGGCACAGGGGGGGCAACTTTTTTGAAACGGGGGGGGGGGGCAAGCAGGGGGAAAAGAAAAAGAGAAAAAAGGAGAAAAAGAAGGGAAAAGGAGAAAAAGAAGGGAAAAGGAAGAAAAGGGACAAAAAAGCGGAAATAAGGTAAAAATAGGTCTAAAATGGCTTAAA
>JASAMX010026855.1:0-38938 GCA_030248175.1 Microlaimidae sp. YZB2_3
ACTATAACTAGTTACATAGCACCCACCAATTAAGATAGCGTGAAAGTAAATCATACTCTGCACCGTGTTAATAAAAAATTTACCAGAAACACCATATTTTTCTAGCTTATATAACAATTTTTGATGTGACACGGTGTCAAAGGCCTTGGCAAAATCCAAGTAAATGACATCAATTAGAAATTTATCTTTTAGTGCTAGCGTCCACTCATTAAAAGTTTCCAACAGCTGTGTTATTGTAGAACTTTTTGCCTTAAAACCATGTTGAAACCTTGACAAAATGATATGGGAAAAGACAAGCAGTTCTTCTTTGACAAGCTGTTCCATTAGTTTACAAGAAAAAGATGTAAGTGAAATTGGACAATAATTTTCTTTTAGGCTTTTAGTGCCCTTTTTAAACAGTAAGTTTAATAAAGCTATTTTCCAATCAAGTGGTAATTCTCCAAAATCAAAAGACATCTGAAAGATTATTGCCAAAGGCTCAGCAATAACTTTAGCCAAGCGTTTAACAAAAGTAAGCTGGAAAACAGTCAGGTGTTCGAGACAATCCGTTTGGGAGCTTTTTTAGGGCTTTAAATACCTTTTTTGTGGTAAATACCATGTTGTCCAACTTCCCTATATTTGGTGGATTAAAATATGGTAAAGTATCATCATCATCAGTAAAAATTGAGGCAAAGTAATTTCAAAAGAGTTCAGCTTTTTCAAAGTCTTCTGTTACAAAAGTCCCATCATTCCTTTTAATTGGTGGGATAGTTTTTGTTTTAATTTTACTATTAACAAATTTATAAAAATTGTTTAAACCCCCAGAATTTAAAATTTTTGTTTCTTTATTAGTGTTAAAATCTCTAACTTTATTTTTGTATACTTTGCAAATTTTTTTGTACTCTGATCTTGATTTTTCATCAATATTACGCTTACGCCAAAGTTTTTTCTTTTGATTTTGTAGTTTTCTTATTGAGCTAGGTATGTATCAGCTTGTTTCACAACCAACTCGTGGAAATAATTATCTGGATCTTTTGTTTACAAACGATAGAGAAATTTTCAATAATGTCACTGTTGCGCCCATTTTTTCACAATCAGACCATGACACTATTTTATCTGAAATTAATCTTAAATTATTTGACAGTCCTAAAAATAAGATTCAAAACTACATACCTGATTTTTTAAAAGCAGATTATGATATGCTAAGTTTATACTTATCTACAATCAACTGGAAAATTTTATTTGAGGAATGTGGCACAGTAGAAAATGCTTGGCAGAGATTCAAGGATATTTTGTTGTTAGGAATCAATAGACATGTCCCTGGAAAAAAATTATTTACAAACAAAAAAAAATTGTACAATATCCAATACAAATAAGAAAACTACAAAATCAAAAAAAAAACTTTGGCATAAGCGTAATATTGATGAAAAATCAAGATCAGAGTACAAAAAAAATTTGCAAAGTATACAAAAATAAAGTTAGAGATTTTAACACTAATAAAGAAACAAAAATTTTAAATTCTGGGGGTTTAAACAATTTTTATAAATTTGTTAATAGTAAAATCAAAACAAAACAAACTATCCCACCAATTAAAAGAGACAATGGGACATTTGTAACTGAAGACTTTGAAAAAGTTGAACTTTTTGGAAATTATTTTGCTTCTGTTTTTACTGATGATGATAATACTTTGCCAAATTTTAATCCACCAAATATTGGAAAGTTGGACAACATGGTATTTACCACAAAAAAGGTATTTAAGGCCCTAAAAAAGCTCCCAAACAAATTGTCTCGAACACCTGTTTTCCAGCTTACTTTTTAAAACGCTTGGCTAAAGTTATTGCTGAACCTTTGGCAATAATCTTTCAGATGTCTTTTGATTTTGGAGAATTACCACTTGATTGGAAAATAGCTTTATTAAACTTACTGTTTAAAAAAGGCACTAAAAGCCTAAAAGAAAATTATCGTCCAATTTGTAAACTAATAGAACAAGTTGTCAAAGAAGAACTGTTTGTCTTTTTCCATATCATTTTGTCAAGATTTCAACATGGTTTTACAACAGGCAAAAAGTTCTACAATAACACAGCTGTTGGAAACTTTTAATGAGTGGACGCTAGCACTAAAAGATAAATTTCTAATTGATGTCATTTACTTGGATTTTGCCAAGGCCTTTGACACCGTGTCACATCAAAAATTGTTATATAAGCTAGAAAAATATGGTGTTTCTGGTAAGTTTTTTCGCACGGTCAAAATTTTTCAGCTATTTAATTGGTGGGGCTAGAATAGTATAACGCACTCTATAACATACATAAATGTAGTAGCAAACTCTCCAACCGCACAAACAACCACAACCCACCGCCGCCGGGTTCTTCATAAAAGAATTTTTAGTTGGGCGGGAAATTAAAGTTGTAATTTCTGTCAAATCCCCCCTCTCATAATTTTAGTCTAATAAAAAAAATTTTTTTACTCATGTTACTTTGGCCACACTTTATAAATTGCTGATGTGGGTGGGGCTTTTAGCCAAAAAATTATAGTAATCAAATGTTCTTCTGGTCAGTTATGCATCATAGTTCAACTAAACTCAATCTCATCACATTAACCGGAGAACGGTGTTGATTTTCTAGGTTTTTTGGACGGTAAGACAGGGCTTAAATTCTGTAGCCGGCCCGCATTAACAAAAACAAAAACAAAATAACTCAGTATCCAAATCATTTCCTGTAAGAAGTTCAGTTCCTCAGGGTTCTGTTTTAGGTCCATTTTTATTTTTGGTATATATTAATGATATTGTTGATTGTGTTAAGTTTAAGTTGTTACAAGTTGTTACCTGTTGGTTATGAACATAGACTGAATTACCTAGGTTTAGAAAGATTAAAGGATCAAAGAGACAAAAATGATTTATATGAGTGCTTTAAAATTATACATTGCTTAAACAATTTGCAAGCCAATGATTTTTTTAAGTTTAACCTGCAGCCCACCCGTGGTCATCCATTTAAATTGGCAATGGAAGACTGCCAAATTAATGCAAGGAAATTTTCTTTTGCAAATAGGGTTGTTACACCTTGGAACAATCTACTCCCATCTCAAGTAACTGTCAATTCTTTGGATGCATTCAAAAAAAATTTTTAAACTGACTTAAATAAGCGCTTTTTTTGAGCCTTTAAAGTCATATCAGATAGCTATGTTCATTGATAATTAGTTACAATTGTGATTCATATTGGCGGCAATTAAGTCGCAGATTTGATGTTGTTGATAAAATAAAAAAAAATAGAAAAAGAAAAAAAAACAAAAAAAACAAAAACAACAAAGGCCCTAGTACTGAACCTTGGGGAACAGAACTAGTTACTTTGTAAAGACCTGAAACAAAATTATTAATTACAACTTTTAAACATCTGTTAGCCAAAAAAGCTTTAATCCAATTTAGGAAATTACCACAGACTCCATATTTTTCAAGTTTATATAATAATTTTTGGTGGGAAACAGTGTCAAAAGCCTTAGCAAAGTCCAAATAAACCACATCTATGGATTTTTTGTTTTTTAAAGCATTAGTCCAATCATTTAAAGTTTCTAATAATTGCGTGACTGTTAAACTTTTGTCCTTAAAACCATGCTGATACCTGGACAAGATTTTTTGGAAAAAGGAGAAAAGTTTATTACGCACTATAGTTTCCATTGTTTTACATGAATACGAAGTTAGAGAAACTGGTCTGTATTTTTTAGTTTTTGTTTTAATTTTTTTCTTAAAAATAGGAATTACTAACGCAATTAACCAGTCACAGGGAAGTTTTCCCTTAACCCCAATCAAAAAACGGCAATAAACAAAGAATAAACAAACAATTTTTATTATCTATTTCTTTCGCTTACATACAAAAAAAAATATAAATAAAAAGGGACTCAATTCCTTTAAATAATGAAGTACATCTTATACATATACAATAACTTATAACATATCCATACAAAAATAATTTTTTATCAATTTAAATTATGCTGCCATGCAATCGAATAAATTCGTTTTTTCATTTTATTTTTTTTCTTTTCGAAATCAAAAATTAACATATATATTTAACTTTTAGAAGATTTTTTTAAGATTTGACAAATATTTATAAAAATAGTTAAAACAGTATTATACTTTTCAATAATAAAACATGAGAAAAAGCCCAAAAACCGCGAAAGTCATTTCTCAAACCTCCCCCTTTCACCAAAACCCCCTTTTGTCCTCCTGTCACCCCCTAGCGCCACCCTACGATAACAAACGTTCAGCAAGAACTTTTGCAAGACGTTTTAGAAAATATGCAGGGATGTCAGGAGTTTTAGAAAATTTGTTGGGTAAGTTTTTTAATACATCCAAGAATATATAACACAAGAGAATGTCCGACTATACACTAAATTTTTGACCAAAATTTTGTGAGAAAAGTCGCACTTTTGAATTCGTGTGCAACTTTCTAGCAAAAATCTGCCATTTTCTGCTAGTTTTCTCGCGCTGCGATTTTTTACACAGTGTTAGTTTTCTTGCAGTGGGGACTGCGACTTCTTTCGCACTCTATGCTGCTTTATTCGCACTGCAATTATTTTCGCACTGCGAGTCGGGCTGCACAACAAAAAAAAAATAAAAACAAAGCGGAGCAAAAATGTTGTGTTTAAATGAGTAAAAGTCGTTTTTTTTTAATTTAAGATGTTAAAACTTTTTAGTTTTAATAAAATAAAGTAACTTTCCAACGTTTTAAAATTAAATAAAACAAGTTTCAAAGTGTTTTACTCCATTGAAAATGACTACCAGCGTCTGTATTTTTTTTGTTGCGCGGCCAGGCTCACAGTGCGAAAATAATCGCAGTGCGAATAAAGCAGCATAGAGTGCGAAAGAATTCGCAGTCCCCACTGCGAGAAAATTAACACTGTGTAAAAAATCGCAGCGCGGGAAAACTAGCAGAAAATGGCGGATTTTTGCGAGAAAAGTCGCACACAAATTCAAAAGTACGACTTTCTCACAAAATTTTGGTCAAAAATTTAGTGTACAGTCGGACATTCTCTTGTGTTATATATTCTTGATACATCTTTTGTTGTAAATTCTAAATCATTTAGTATTTCTGTTGTTTCTGGAGAAAAATGAGGTGAATTACCATCATCTTGTGTAAAAACTGAGCTAAAATATTCAGCAAACAGTTCAGCTTTTTCAAAATCGTCTGTAGCATAAGTGGAGTCATTTTTTAATAAAGGTGGAATAAAAGTTCTAGTTTTTATTTTTTTTGTTTACAAATTTAAAAAAACTTTGAATATCACCCTGTCTTAAAGTGTTTGTTCTTCCAATAAAATGTTATATTTCTTTACTGCTTCCTTATAATCTTTAATTGTTTGTATTCTTCTTTAGATTTTTTTTTTAAAATCTTTTATGCCAACGTCTAAGTTTTCTCTTTGAAGTTTTACTATATTAGGTGGATAATTTATTATTTTGTTTTTAGATGTAAATGCTTTACTTGGAACATGTTTATTTATTCCATCTATGAGTTTAAGTTTAAAACATTGCCATTGCTCTTCAACGCTGTTACAATCTTTAAAAACTTCATCCCAGTTGTGGGAAGCAAAGAGTAAAAAAAGCGAATCATAATCAGCTTCTGCAAAGTTAGGTCTAATTTGTTTATTAATTTTATTATTATTTAGGTTTTCAAAAAGTACATTTAATTCAAACGTGATAGATGCGTGGTCAGAATTAAGAAAATTAGGAGCTATTTCTACTGAGTTGAAAATATCTATATCTGTTGTAAGGATTAAATCCAAAAAATTTTCTCCCTTTGTTGGAGATTTAATTAATTGGCAAAGTCCTAACTCACTGAAAAAGAAAAAATAATTTTTTTCATTTTGAGTATTTGAATTTATTTGCATTTCACACCAGTCTATGCCAGGAAGGTTAAAATCTCCACATAGCAGTACTGTGCAGACTTGTGCACTATCTGGAAATGCCCCCCCCCCCCGTTTTATTGGAGGATTTACCTCCCCCCTTTTATTGCCCCCCTCCCCCGCCGAAAAATGAAAAAGTACCTCAAAATTATAATGTCATTTTTGACCTATTATGACGCTATAATCGCCGATTTCTTGCAGTTTTTAGCCTATTTCAATGGTTTTTAAGCCATTTTAGACCTATTTTTACCTTATTTTCGTTTTTTTTTTGTCCCTTTTTTCCGTTTCTCCCTTCTTTTTTTCTCTTTTTTCCCTTTTTCTCTTTTTTTCTTTCCCCCCTGCTTGTCCCCCCGTTTTATTGCCCCCCCCCCCCGTTTGAAAACAATTGCCCCCCCGTGCCCCCCCATTTTGGCTGTGCCCCCACCCCCCCCCCCCCGATAAACTACCGGGGAGGCGGCTTGCACAGGTCTGACTGTGCCACTGAAGTAACATTCTAGATTTATTAGTAATTCAAAAATTAATTCATCTTCTTGTAAGGAAGTTTGGGGGTGTCTATAAAGACTAATCGCTCTTAATTCTAAGATTTTTAAACACTAAAGCCTTTTTCTAGCCTAGCCTATCTTTTAGCCAATGTTGATGCATTTTAAATCATTTTAGACCTATTTTTACCTTATTTTCGCTTTTTTTTGTCCCATTATTCCTTTTTGCCTTCTTTTTTCCCTTTTTTTTCTCTTTTTTTCTTTCTCCCCTGCTTGCCCCCCGTTTTATTGCCCTCCGTTTCATAAAAGTTGCCCCCTGTGCCTTCCCCTTGTTTTGGAATGGCCCCCTAATAAAACTCCGGGGGGGAGGGGGGCAGTGCACAGGTCTGTTTTTATAATTTGATTAGGATAAAAAAAGAATGGATAAAATATTCTGTGAAGCTGAGCAAGTGTTTACTATTCATGGAATACAGGAAGGATTTCGAAATGATGGTCGTGGGTAATAAATATTTATTTATTTATTTTATTATAGAATTATATCTATATAAAGTTAAAAACTATAATCAAAATGATTAACTTAATGAATTTGTGTTTTGAGTAGATAAGAGTTGCACACAAAAGTAAGCAGAAAGGAAGGAAGTGCGGGTCAATTCATGCCACCGAAAATCGCCTTGCGCAGTTTTAGAATTTTAGGGACTGTAGTAAGCTTCCAACCCAACCATAGGTGAGGGATGCACATGCATTGGTGCCGGTGTCGCGGGATATTCTTCTGACTCCCCTAAACACTGATCGGGGGGTCAGAATCATAGGTGAGCACGGTCGGGGAAGCTAGGGGGGGGGTGGTTACCCGGGGTAAATTGAATTTTGAATTCTAGGAGGGGGGTCCCAGGGGGGTCCGGACCCCCCCTAGCTTTTTAGGGGGGGTCGACCCGGGGTGCGAAATTTTGAAATCTAAAGGGGGGTCAGGTGGGGTCCGGTGTCCAAAGCAAAACAGTTTTAAACCATAATAACTTTAATAATTGTTCTTTTTATAGGATAATACTACATTTTATTGAATAAAAAGCCATATTCATGTATAAAAAGGGTGTAAAAGCATGAATATGTGATGAAAATTTACGTTTTTGGAAGAAAATTTAGTATAAAAAAGGTATCTAAAATTTTCCCGAGGGGGGGGTCAGATTTAAAAATCTAGAGGGGGGTCAGGGGTAAAAAATTCGGAAATTTGGGGGGAGGGGCCCCACTAGATTTTCGTCTAGGGGGGTCCCAAAATTTCGAGGCTCGGGAGGGGTGGACCTGGACCCCACCCGGCCCCCCCCCCCCCTTTCTCACCTATGGTCAGAATACCTTTTTTACCTTTTTTAATGTCTTTGTTTACGGTATTTTGAAAATTTGGAGTACACCTCCCCCCCTTTCGAAAAATTTGTATGGAGTACAACCCCCTTTTCCAAAATCCTGGCTACGCTACCTTCAAATTTCAGAGCAAACCAAAGTTATGCCCTATTTTGTGCTAATTTAATTAATCAGTTAAAGGCTAAACCATAGATTATTTTGGCAATTTTTCTCAAAATTTTTTAAAAACGGAAAAAATGGTCCTAAATGCAAATAGAATAACCTAAAACATAAAGGGCGGAAATTTGGAGCCGCAGGAATTTAAAGAAAAAAGATACAAAGCGTATTAATCAAAAGGGTCTATTGAGTTTTTTAAATGTTGTTTCTTAGAGGATAAAATTTAAAAATCAAAGTCTGTTCAGTCACTTTTAGTAGGGTAAGTAAGTAGGTAAAGTTGCAGTTTATTTTGTTATTTCGCTCATATGTTATTTGGACAATAACAAAGAAAGAATACAGCTCAAAAATCTAAACAGTATTTATCATTAACGGTTTTTTCTGTATGCATATCACTGTGTGTTTTATTTCTTGTTTTGTTAAAAAACAGATAGACCAAATATAACAATTAAAATATTAAATGCTTAGCTTATTATTAAATCTAACTGGCTTGATTTTTTTTTTATTTCGTTTTCTGAATAAAACTAATCTACTCTAAAAGTATTCTAATTTTTGGTGTATATTTTTGCCTTTTAATTAATAATAAATGATGTATGAAGACTGACTCACTGGGAAAAATTGTATTGCTCCAAAATTTAATTTTCACGATTAACGAGTTAATAACAACAAAGGTAAGTCCTTATTCATAAAAAACCATTTAAAAAAATGATGATGATATAAATGATGATATTCCACTTTTCAAAATAGAGCATTTCTACTACACGCATTATTAATTAGACTTAACAAAAATCATGCTAGGATATCAACAGGGCCGTAGCTAGGATTTCAATTGAGGGGGGATTTTTTGGAAGGTGCCTTATAGGGACCCACAAGGGGGCCTGGGGCTGGGGGCGGGAGCCCCCCAGCGGGGTCAAGAGGCAGAGCCCCTTGTCAGAGGGGTCCGGGGGCAGAATGCCCCCCCGAGGTGGAAATTTTTTTAATTTTAAGCTTTTAAAAGGCATCAGGAAACCTAAATTTAAGTATTGAATCTTTATTTATTTTCTGTTGTTTTTTTTTAAATAAATACAATACAACAAAATAAAATAGTTTTAGGTATTTTATTACCATTATAATAAAAAAGAACACGTTTTCTAAAAATAAAAAATCTTTATTTAATTTTAGTTAAGTGTTTATAGTAAATGCTTCAGTTATTAATATCCAAAGTTTGCTCTTCTCTTTGTGCTTGTTGCGAATTCCTTTACGATTTCTTCGATTACAGAAACCAAAGCATTTACAATAAAAAACCTAAGAAAACCGCTTTTTTATACCAAAAAAGTGGTTGAATCGTGACTTCCTGCTCTTTGATACTGCCGCTTTTATGCAAATATTTTCACACAAAACAAAAATACAATATGTTTAAACTCACTGCACTAATGTTTTGAATTATAAATAATTTCTTTTTTATAAATAAGAGTATTCATGAACCTAAATTACTTTAAATAATGCATTTTAGATAGCTTTAATACATTACAGAGTGATTTGGAAAATTTTTTTTCTAATTTTTTAAAAAACCAAAGGGGGGACACTTACAAAATTTTTTGCTTTACCAGAATTTGATAGGGGATTAATCCCCCCAGTCCCCCCTGGCTACGGCCCTGATCAAAAAACTAAGTTTTTAATATGGTTCAATTGCGAAAACATTAAATAACTACTGCCATTTAAAAAATATTTTTCACTGGTTTTTACAGTTTGCAATTTTTTGTATGCAGTTACTCTGGTATTACCAGTTAGTTATTTCAAAGTTTTATTATTTTTAGAAGAAGCGAACTACATATAAAATATTTGCTTTTTTATATTTGGTTGTTAAAAATTTTGTAAACAAGAACGAAACCATACACCAAAGGCCTAACATCATTCTTGGCATATGGTGGTTCTTTAAAAACTTATATAGTAAAACAGTATTATTTAATATTTTTAAAAAACAGTATTTATTTAATATTTCTCAGAATTCAACCGCATTAAAAATTTAAGTTTTTTGGTACACTAGCGTAATATCTGTTTAGTTTTTTAATAGCAGTTTAGAAAAAACGATTTATTTTAAAAACTGTTGTATAAAAAAGCATTCATTTTAACCAAGCAGTTTTCTTGTTAATAACTAATTAGCCGATAAGAAATAATTTTTTGTGCCATACTATTACTGTGATCTGAAACATTGCTAAGAAGTATTATATAAAATGTAATAAAAATACACCACGAATTAGTATACTGCAATTACAGCTGTAAAACATAATCATATGCCGCTTTTTATTATTTTATTTATCTGTTTTATGGGTCATTTCACGCCAAACTGCACATGCCATTTGACCTTATGTCAGCGATTTCGCTGAAATTTGGAATAGTAGTAGCCCTATTATAGAAAACGTCTCATGTCAATTTTTAGACCAATCTGACATACTGTGCCCGAGATATATGACCCTCTGAATTTTGGGTTTCGGAGCCGATTTCGGCCGAAATGGGTATTTTCAATTAAGTATAACTGCACACCCCATTGTTATAAACCCTATGTTATATATATCATTTTAAAGCTCTTTGTTAGCTCTATCCAATGAAAACATACAGATATGCTTGTTGGGGGACAAAAAAAATAGTTATAGCCACTTTTCAACTTCAAACAAATGTAAAAAAAAATGTTCAATTTTTTTTTTGGCTGAAACTTTTACATAATGTTTAACTAACAATTGTTTTACTGTATATAAAAAATCAGCTTGGGATTATTATTTTGTCATGAGTTACAGCTAATTAAACATAACCAATACCTTTCTAATAAATTAGAAAGAATATATGAGATATTTATTTAAAAAAAAAAACTAAATTGTTAAAAATATATTGACATTCGTTTAAAAAAACAATTTATACCTCAAAAAACATCTCAATCACCCAAAACACATTTATAAGCAAAGCAAAACATTATTTTTTGTTCACCACGCACAAAAATTTGTTGCAAACAGAAGTTTTACAAAGTTAAAATATGCAAATTTTTGTTGGATTCACAACTAATGTTAACAACGGCAGGCGGAATATCACGAAGGGAGTCACTTTAGCCCGGGATATTTTGACCGGGGGCATAGGTGAGAAAGGGGGGGGGGTGGGGGGGGCTCCATCTCACCTAGCCTGGAAATTTTGGGACCCCCCCTCCTCCTAGATGAAAATCTAGGGGCCCCTCCCCTAAATTTCCGAATTTTTTACCCCTGACCTGACCCCCCTCTAGAATTTGAAATCTGACCCCCCCCCTTCCCCTCTCGGGAAATTTTTAGGTACTTTTTTATACTAAATTTTCTTCCAAAAACGTGAATTTTCATCGCATATTCATGCTTTTACACCCTTTTTATACCAGAATATTGCTTTTTATTCAATAAAATGTAGTATTATCTTATAAAAAGTACAATTATTAAAGTTATTATGGTTTAAAACTGTTTTGCTTTTGACACCGGACCCCACTTGACCCGTGACCCCCCTTTAGATTTGAAAATTTTGCACCCCGGGTCGACCCCCCTAAAAAGCTAGGGGGGTCTGGAGCCCCTTGGGACCCCCTCCTAGAATTCAAAATTCGATTTACCCTGGGTAACCACCCCCCTCCTAGCTTCCCCGACCGTTCTCACCTATGATGACCGGGGGTTACTCTAGCCTGGGCAGTCAAAATATCCTGCGACACCAAAGTTGGTGGCAGTGCCCCAGCAGGCAGTAGGGCCATTGCTGGGTGCCAGTGCTACGTGCTAACACTGCAACAATATCTAAATTTAAGGATTTTCTAATATTTCTAAAGTAACATCTTAAATAAAATTAAAAAAATATTTTTTTATTGTTGTAGTGTGTATTCAGTTTTTTAGAGGTTTTCTAGAATAAGAAAAATTGTTGGAAAATCCAAATTTTTTTGGAATTTTGATTATATTTTCCAGATCTTAGGGGGGATATTTGAATTCTATTCAGAAAAAAAAATTAAAAAAAATTCATTTGATAAGCTTTTAAATGATGGTAATTTTGTTAAAATTAAAAGTTACCTACCGTCAAGATTTTGTGATTTTCAAATTTTGATTGATCTCTAGGTTGGACTCTTCCTGCAACTCACTATTTAAAACTCAGTTTAAAATATAACGGGGTCCACAGACCGGTGCACGGTCTGGAAATGCCCCTCTTCGCTTTATTGTAGGATTAACCCCCCCGGCAAAAAATGAAAAAGTACTCTAAAAATTATGGCGCCATTTTTGACCTATAAGGACGCCCTCATCCAGGGACATATCCAGAGTTTCATTTTGGGGGGGCCGGATTGTAGTACAAAAAAATTTCGGGGGGGGGGGGGGCGGGGCCCCCCACTTAATTTTTGAAAACGTTAAAAAGCAGAGATAAACGTAGATAAAGCTGTATAATACACTGTTTTGGCCTAATAACCTATTATCTAATGTTTTTAGCGGTAAAAACATGTTTTCTTAGTTAAAAATTATATTACCACACATTGGCAGAGCCTGGATTTCACAAAAAAGAAATTTAGAGACCTTTCAGACTCCTTGTCTACACCCACAACATTTAGGGGTGTAGCCAGGATTTCAGAAAGGGGGGTTGTACTCCATACAAATTTTTTAAGGGGGGGGGTTGTACTCATAGGTGAGCACGGACGGGGAAGCTAGAGGGGGTGGTTACCTGGGGTAAATCGAATTTTGAATTCTAGGAGGGGGTCCCAGGGGGGTCCGGCTAGCTTTTTAGGGGGGGTCGACCCGGGGTGCAAAATTTTGAAATCTAGAAGGGGGTCAGGTGGGGTTCTGTGTCCAAAGCAAAACAGTTTTAAACCATAATAACATTAATAATTGTTCTTTTTATAGGATAATACTACATTTTATTGAATAAAAAGCCATATTCATGTATAAAAAGGGTGTAAAAGCATGAATATGTGATGAAAAATCACGTTTTTGGAAGAAAATTTAGTATAAAAAAGGTACCTAAAATTTTCCCGAGAGGGGAGGGGGGTCAGATTTTAAAATCTAGAGGGGGGTCAGGGGTAAAAAATTCGAAAATTTGGGGGGAGGGGGGGGGCTGGATTTTTTTCTAGGGGGAGCCCCCAAAATTTTGAGGCTAAGAGGGGTGGACCCCACCCTAGCCCCCCCCCCCTTCTCAACTATGGGGGGGTCCCAAAATTTCAAGGCTAGGGGGGGTGGACCCCACCCTGCCCCCCCTTTCTCACCTATACCAAAATACTGTAAAAAAACATTAAAAAAGGGTAAAATTTTTTGCGCTTCGCGCTAGGTGATTCTTTTTTGCTGTTATTTGCATTGTTTTTTAAGTTAAACGTGAAAAATTGTCGATTTAAAAAGGTATAATATTAAAAATCGTGCGACAATACGAAAAAATTTTCAAAAATTGTCTTTAAAATTCATTAGAAACATCACTTAAAAGTTATAAAAAGGTATATAAATGTCGAGCGCTGAGCGGAGCGAAGCGCGAGAAAAATTTTTAAAATTGTTCTCTTGGGACCTCCAAATTTTTACCTCCGCCAGCCTAAAAGAGGCGGTTACAACCCCCACATAACCCCCCCTGGCTATGCCCTTGCCCACATTGTAAACCAAAGCACATGAGCAGCATCTCGACTCCATGTTTTTTAGGGTACCTACCTATATGAAAAAAATCCGAGCCAATGCTATAGGCGGCTGGAAAATTTAGGAGGGCGGGAGGTACATAAATTAACCAATATGATTGTTTGTTTTGCTTTCTGTGTAGTACTTATTACTTATAAAAATATTGTACTAACTTTGAAATAACATTAGCATTAGGCAAGATAAATAGCAAGATATATGTATGTATACTATAGAAAGTGACCGCTGAGCGAAGCAAAGCAAAGCGGAGAAATTTTTGATTTTTGGGGGTCAATTGGGGTACTAAAATTATTTTATAGTTTAGCGCCGAGCAATTAGCGAGGCGCTAGCAAATTTTGAATTTTTAGCCTCTGAAAACCCCCTAAGTTTACTATCTGGCGACCATTTCGGGGGGGGGGGGGGGGCCGCCCCCCCCCCCCCGCCCAACCACTATTCTTATTTTTCCCCCTGTCCAACCGTTTCGGGGGAGAGGCGGCCGCCCCCCCTGGTTACGTCCCTGCCCTCATCGCGAATTTTTTCCAGTTTTTAGCATATTTCATTTTAATGCATTTTAAGCCATTTTAAACCTATTTTCACTTTATTTTCGCTTTTTTTGTCCCTTTTCCCTTTTTTTCTTTTTTTCTCTTTTTTTTCTCCCCTGCTTGCCCCCCATTGTATTGCCCCCCGTTTTAAAAAAGTTACCCCCGTGCCATACATGGGCACGGGGGGTGGGGGAGGGGTTAACCCCCCAAATTCTGAGAAGGGGGGTTTAACCCCGCCCCACTCAGAAGTGGGGGGGGGAGAAAAGGTTAACCCCCCAATTTTGGAAAAATGAAGGAAAAAAGTCTTTAAAATGACTTCTAACTGCCTCCAAACTTAAGTTTTGAGGTCAAAATGAATGTTTTAAGCAATAAAAACTCAAAAATGCAATAAAAAAGGCTTTTTGATCTAAAATTAGCGTTTTTTACCTATTTTTTATTCAAAATCGAAAAACTATATGGGTAAAATGCACGCCAGAAAAAAAACGATATGTGTATTTTGCGTTTTTCAGATTTTAACCCCCCCCTAATTTAGAGTTTAACCCTCCCACTCCGAACAAACTTGCCCATGTATGCCCCGTGCCCCCCCCCCCCCCGTTTTAAAATTGCCCCTTCCCCATAAAACCCCGGAGGGGGGCAGTGCACAGGTCTGGGTCCATGTTTTAGTTACGAAAGTATAACAAAGAGTTTAAATCTAAAATAAAAAACGGCAAAATCTGTAGTTATCAAACCCATCAAAATCGTAAAAATACCCAGTGTTTAAAAAATTTTTTAAAGCGATCACTAATTAGATTGGAAGATTTTCGGCCATTAAGGCTCGAAACTGGTGTTCTTAACCACACTTCTGGGTCTGCAAGAATACGCCTGGGAAATACGGACATACTGGTTGGAATAAAAGTAAACTAACTAATTTTATTATTTTACAGTTTAAATTAGTATGCAATCAACATAAACGTTTGATGTATCTATAAATAGACGGCATGTGTATGTGTCTGTGTGTCCTGTGCAGTGGCGTGCCCTGGGGGGGGGCGCCCCCCCCCCCTCCCGAAATCCGGGGAAGCCGGATTTTTTTGTAAAGGGTGGGATCCTTACGTTTTTTTAAATTTTTGGAAAGAAAAATTTTTTCTTTAATATTAATACAGAAACTTTCCTCATGCCTTCCAAAAGCATATTATTAATAGTCAAAAAACCAAAATTTTCCCGCTACGGTGGTAGTTTAAATTGACAATTTATCTTAGTTTTTCGATTTCAAATTGATTATACCGTTCAGTAGTTAAGGCATACATGTTTAATAAAACTACTATAAACACTATTATCCTTTTATTAACGTTTAAACACGTTTTTTATTAAATGTATAGGTATAAAAAAGCTTAAAATTTGTAATAAGTATCATCTGGAATTAAAATTTCTATTGTATTTTAGCGCCTTAAATTTAAAATTTTCTCCCCCCCCCCGGGGGGGCATTCTGCCCCCCGGACGCCCCTGACAAGGGGCTCTGCCCCATGACCCCGCTGGGGGGCTCTCTCTCACCCCTTAGCCCAGACCCCCCATATCTGGGGGCCTGCCGCCCCCAGACCCCCCTTTAGGGTTAGTATTTAACCCCCTCCCAGACCGCCCTGCCCCACGAAATACAATCCTAAACACGCCACTGGTCCTTGTGTTCCCTATCTCCTCCCCAATAATTTGAGATTTACTGAATTGAAACTCTTGCAAAAATCATTGCATTTTGTTGCGTTTTGCTAATTAAAAACATCAAGCTATTTATACAATCTCGTTTTAAAGAGTAGTTTATTTAAAAAAAATTGTGTTTATTTAGGCTGAAATCGAGCCACCCCTTGATGAAACACCTGAAGAAGGTCGAATACAGTTTTTTGTTGACTGTTCAGCAAATGCTGCTCCGGAATTTGAAGGTAAAATAGAATGTTTGTTTTGGTCAACTAGGCCGACGGGATGCGTGGGAAAAGAGGGAAAGGATAGAATAAAAATGATTTTCGCCCTCTAGGCCTCCCCTTCCTTTCTCCAAATACGCCGATGGTAATATAACGTTTATTTCGCTAGTACCTATAAGTGAGAAAGGAGGAATAGGAAAAGGTCATACATGGGCACCGGAAGGTTTAACCCCCCAAATTCTGAGATGGGGGTTTTGTTTAATCCCCCCACTCAGAACTGGGGTTGGAGGGAAGAGAAAAGGTTAAACCCCCCTATTTTGGAACAATGAAAAAAAAAAACTTTTAAAATGACTTCTAGCTGCCTCCAGACTTAAATTTTAAGGTCAAAATGAATGTTATAAACAATAAAAAGCTTAAAAATGCAATAAAAACGGCTTTTTGACCTAAAATTTTAGCTATTTTTTTATAGTATTTTACCTATTTTTCTTTTAAAATCGAAAAACAATATGGGCAAAATGCCCCCAGAAAAACGATAAGGAGTATAATGCGTTTCTTAGAATTTAACCCCTTCCTAATTCCGGGTTTAACTGATAACTCCCCCACTCCGGAACAACTTGCCCGCGTATAGATAAGGTCCACTCCTAGTCTCAAAATTCTTAGCCCTCTCTCATTGATAAAAAATTTAAAAAGCCCCCAACTCCTACAAATTTCTAAATTTATACCACTCTCCCCTATTTTTAAAATCTGACCAAATGTAAAATACCTACAAAAACACTTAATTAAATCATTGTTTTTATAGGATAATACCACATAACATTATTTAATAAAATGTGCTATTTAGTTGAAAAACGTTAAAAAACAAATCTGTGTTTAAAATTCGCTTTTAAAAAAAAATAAAATAGTTAAAAATTGCATTAAAATTCTCTTAGGGGAGGAGGGCATCAAATTTCAAATTTAGGCTAGGGGTAAGGTTTAGAAAATTTAAAAATATGGAGAAGGAGCAGATTCTATTGCTAGATTGGGTGGGACTAAAATTTCGAGGCAGGTAAGCGAGGACGAGGATTCTACCCTTCCCCAACCACCTTACTCTTTCTTAACTGTAGGATAATTATTTTTAACCCGTTTCCGTGATAAGCTTGATTTTACCCTCCACTGAGCAAAGGGTTTACCTGGGTGTGACACTGGTTTTTTTTCGCTAGTGTCTAGGCGCCAGTTGGAGCCTAGCCCCTAAGTTTTAGGCGCCAGCGCAGAAATTTAGGCGCCAATAACAGAAAAAAAATTTTAGTATCAACAAATAGGGCTAATATATTAGCTTTTTTAGTATATTCATATTTTAGGATGACTTTGTAGTCAAATTTTTTGTTTTATACACTAAAAATATTTAGTGTATAAAACAAACTTTTAAAACTTTTTTTTGAAATAAACAAAAAAGACAAACTTTTTTTGCTTATTTCAATGCACAACTCTATGTGCGTAAAATTTTGTCAAAGGATTATAATTTAACAAAAAACATTGACACAGACCAAAAAAATTATTAAAAAAAGCCTGGTTTGGCTTAACTGCTAGCATAGTTTTTAATATAAAGGTGTTAAAAATCAATTTTTGGTTAGTATGGTTTGAAATTTGAATGTTTTTTAGAAATGCTGTTTACATTTTTTTCTTTGAGGTTTTACTTACGTACGGTATTGATATTTTGATTATATTTTAATTGTAGTATTTAATTTATTAAACTAAATCAAATTAATTATTGATTTCATATCAATATCAAATTAATTGCTAATTTGTTTTGGTGAAACAGATAGAAACAGTTTAAAAAAGTCGTAAAAAGTTTTCAAAATTCTTGCAATATCCCAGCACAGCAAAATAATAATGATTATATAAGAGGCTAGTGGTAGGTTTTCATCAATATTAAACTTTATCAATTAATTTTTTTAAAGATTTATTCTTTCAATGTTATTTCTCAAAATTAAAAATATAATTAATTAGGGGTATTATCTAAATGCCATTAAAAATGAATAAATTATAAACAAGATTAAAACAATTACGCGCTGAGCAAAACGAAGCACAAGAAAAAAATTTTAGAAAGTGGTCTTTTAAAACCTTTCAAATTTTCTTTTCTTTTTTTGTCTATTTGACTAAAAAAGCTGCCAAAAATACGTTTATAGTTAAAAATCTAGGCGCCAGGCTGGCGCCTAGCCTAGGTCCAAAATTTTAGGCGCCAGTGGCGTCGATTTGGCATAAAAAACCTAGGTGTGACATAGATATGATGTTGACGATCATAAGGTGTGTTAATCTATGTGCGAGAGACAAATTGCCTTCACGTAACAAACAAAAGTTCTAGCGCACGTAGCGTGCCGTAGCAAGCCAATTAGAAGATTTATACAACGGAATAACGTGTTTATTTTTTGTTTACCAAAAAATTAAATTTTAGCGTTAGAAATTAAGAAAACATATTGGGTAGTGCATTTAATTTCGGCACTTTTCCCAATTGGGCATTTTTGATTTTGGACTATATC
Source organism: Microlaimidae sp. YZB2_3 (assembly GCA_030248175.1). NCBI lineage: Eukaryota > Metazoa > Nematoda > Chromadorea > Desmodorida > Microlaimidae > Microlaimidae sp. YZB2_3. The sequence continues at coordinate 18,392 of JASAMX010026855.1, forward strand.
TTTGGTAATCCTGGACGGAATACGACGTTTAATAGCTCAAATGAGAGCCAATTATATGTAGATGACTGTCGTGAGCTTTTTATTTGTTATGTTATAATATTTTCATGTGAAATTATGTGATTTATAACAAATAAATTTGTTACTCGTTTTTAGAACATGGGCATTTCATGATTACGCAATAAATTGGTTTAAAAATTAAACTGTCCTGGTAAAATTTAGTCTATTTTTCAAATTTTTAATCCCCGTGGTTCTACGTTGCGTTCGTGGTGAGCAATCGTTATAAAATAAAATAGTGTAATTTCGGCACTCATACTGTTGGTAAAAACGGATTGAATTAAGTGGTCAGATGTTAAATAGTATTTGTAAATAGTTAAAAGACAACGTTGAAATGTGTAGGGGTCCTAGCACTGCACTTAAACTCGATTAAGAGGGTATTTTTAAAAAGTGCCGAAATTAAATGCACTTTTTTCCCAAATTTTTCTCATTTTGATACCATTTGGCATTTTAGCTGTAACTTTTTGCCAGTTACACGTTGAACAACAAGTAGAAGCTTAAATTAAAGAAAACTGTCTGGAGATAATGATAGGCTTTTAAATTTTTGAAAATGATGATTTTTTCACTGAGAAACAATCGATTGTTTGTAAAGTGCCGAAATTAAATGCACATATTTAATTTCGGCAATTTTCCATTTTTTTAAAAACTGATTTAATTAAGTAAAAAAAAATACTTTCGTACAGTGAAACTTTTGTGACGTACAGTGAAACTTTCGTGAAAGCTTCAAAATGAGCTAGCTATTAAACATGAAAATGGGGCCATACAGTAAAAAGTTACATCGGAAAAACAAAAAAGTGCCGAAATTAAATGCACTACCCTTTATTAATTTATTTTATTTTAAATACTTTTTAGGTCGCGGCGGTGAAGACATAGCCCAGTCAGTTTCAAGTTCCCTACAAGCAGCTTATGCTAACAAATTAGCGTTAGATCTTCGTAAATTGTGCTTAGTGAGTGACTGTGACATTATTTATTTTACGTATTTTTTCGTTTTATTTGAAAGTTAATATACAAGATAGTAATATACTATAATAGATTTTCAAATTTTAAAAAGTCCACCTAAACTGTGTGATTTTTTTAAGTGGTTACAATAAGAATCATAAACATACCCTTTCCTTAAATCCGTATTAGTATCATAGATGAACACGGTCAAAAAGCTAGGGGAGGTGTTTACCCCGGGTAAATGAAATTTCAAAATCTAGGGGGGTCGACCCGGGGTGGAAGATTTTAAAACCTAGAGGGGGGTCAGGTGGGGTCCGGTGTCCAAAGCAAAACAGTTTTAAACCATAATAACTTTAATAATAGTTCTTTTTATAGGATAATACTACATTTTATTAAATAAAAAGCGATATTTAGGTATAAAAAGGGTGTAAAAACATGAATTTGTGTTAAAGATTCACGTTTTTGCAAGAAAATTTAGTATAAAAAAAGTACTTAAATTTTTCTCGAGAGGGGAGGGGGGGGGGTCAGATTTCAAAATCTAGAGGGGGGTCAGGGGTAAAAAATTCAAAAATTTGGGGGGAGGGGGAGACCCCCTGGATTTTTTTCTAGGGGGGGCCCCCAAAATTTCGAGGCTAGGGGGGGTGGACCCCATCCTACCCCCCTTGTTCATCTATGATAGGTGGGTAGGGGGGATTGGGGGGTTATACTCCGAAAAATCCCGATTATAGTCGACACCCCCCTCCCCCCTAAAATTTGGGGGTACCCCGGACACCCCCCCTAAAATTGGGGGGGGGGGGTTTCAGTTTTAAAAACGCTAAAAATGGGGTATTTGAGGTATACCCCCTGTGTATCCCCCCAAACATCCGGGAGGCTGCCCACCTATGATTGGGGGGCAAATCCAAAATGGAGGCACTTTTTTGAAACTGGAGGGGGCATAAAACGGGGGAGAGCAGGGGAAAAAGGAAAAAAAAAGAAAAAAAAAGACAAAACAGCTTAATTTAAGTAAAAATAGGTCTAAAATGGCTAAAAAAGCATTGAAATAGGCTAAAAACTGCAAAAAATGTCGATGATGGCGTCATAATAGGTCAAAAATGGCGCCATAATTTTTGGGTACTTTTTCATTTTTGCGCGGGGGGAACAAAACGGGGGGAACACCCACTAATATTCCCGTGGGGCATTTCCAGACCGTGCACAGGTTTAAAAGTTAGCATTAGTATAATAAATTGATAGAAAATTATTTTTATCAAATAAAAATTATGTAAGCAGACCTGTGCATGGTCCAATGCCGATTCCCCCCCTCTTCTGGCTTTATTAATGGCTGTGCCCACTTTCCCATATATTAACGGAAAAAAATTAAGTAATTTTAGAAGTTTTTTTTTTACTTAAATTTTGCTTTTTTTGTTTTTTTTCCCGCTGCTTCGATTTATTTTTTACGCATCTATGGTTTGAAAGAAACTTCCTCTCTCCTTTCCGTTTTGGAATTGCCTCCCTCTCTTCCTGCGGGGCTGTGCACAGGTTTTCCCTTCCATTTTGGAAATGCCCTCCCCCTTGGAAATTCGAAAATTTGGGGGGGACCCCCTGGATTTTTTTCTAGGGAGGGGCCCCCAAAATTTCGAGGCTAGGGGGAGGTGGACCCCACCCTAACCCCCCTTGTTCATCTATGATTAGTATTAGTAAATTCTTTTGTGCAAGATGATATTAACAGCTATTCCCATTTTATATAAGCAGATTGGGATTTCCACACCAACAATCAAACAAATTATTTGCAATGAATGGATTTAGGTTCCCAATACGTATTGCTGGGTGTTGTACGTGGATATCGTTCTTCTAGAATGCGGAGGGAATTTGCTGGATGTGAGCAGCTTGGCGGTAAAAGCCGCCCTCTACAACATCCGAGTCCCAAATGTTAAAGTTTTATACAACGCCGAAAAAGAAGAGTCGGATATTGAACTTACCGTAAACTTTCTTTCTATCGTTAAAGCTAGGACAAAATCGAATAATCATTTGAACAATAAGCAATTAGGTATAAAAGCATAAATAGCAATGGAAATAGATACTACTAACTGTTATATAAAATTATATATATATATAAAATTATATTAATTATATATATATAATATATATAATTATATAAAATTATATTATCACACTAAGTGTAGGGTTTTAGGGTCGATATAGCCGAGAGAATTTAGAGACTAGAACTAGGAGTCGAAAATTGGGAACTTGGAGCTAAAAATCTAAAATCGCTAAAATGTTTCCCTAAGCCAAAGCTTAAAGCTAATTCCAAACTATTTTTGTTACTTTCGTTTGGCACTAAGTTCCCAAAGTTTTGCGATAGCTCAAAGTTCTCTGCTAGCAGATCAACAACGTATATTTTAAAGTGTGTTTCAGTGCCCCAAATTTATAGACAGTATATATTTTCAAGTTGGTTTGAGTACCCCAAATTTAAAATTTTCACTCAACGGCAGTTTATCCCCCAGGGGGCCGGTCCACTACACGACTGCTGACTAGGTGCTATGTTAGCATTTTTTTAAAAATTTTGATAAATGTTTTAATTTTTGTTTGTTTTTTTTTCTTCAAAAATCTTACAGATCTTTTTTTAATGGGATAAATTAATATTTAAACAGTTTTGCTTTAAATAGAAGCCAAGAATATATTGTTGTAGAAGCTAATAAAGCCAATCCCTAGTTAAGTCTTTTGCTAATTCTTAACTAAGAGTTATGCATAAAATTAATAAAATATCAATTTATGCCATGGAGACAAGGAGTTTTACAAGATTTTTCGGAAAAAAACGCAAAAATTAAAACGTTATTAAATGTTTTTTAAAACGTGCTAACATTACACCTTGTTAACTCGCGTTTCGTGGACCGGCCCCAGATGCCCCCTTAACAAAAGTTGCTGCTCGCTCATTAAAATTTGTTGAGGCTATAGATGCATCTTTAAAATCCTACCAGTGATTGCTATTTGAAAGTGTACGGTAATGGTAGGACGATCACTTCGACTATTGGCGACTCAACGTGGCATCCGGTGTGCCCATTCTGGTCACGGTGTGCAAGATCGGGCATTGCAATCTCGTGGACCCCCTGATGGAGGAGGAGTCCTGCTGCCGTGCCGGAGCCGTGGTCGGCGTGGCGGGGGGCGCGGGCAGAGATGTGGACAACGGCGGCGTGCAACTCTGCCTATTGCGTCAACAGGGCCGCGGGAGCCTGGACCCGGACTCCCTGCAGCAGATGGCGGATTTAGGGCTACGCGTCGGTCGCAGCCTCAACGCCGCACTACTGGACAAGCTGGTGGGAGAGGAGGCAGCCGACCGGGGAAGCAAGGGATTCCTCCTTTGAACCGGTTGAGCCATCAGATCGATTCCGCGCATGGCGGAAAAAGGTTTTGATCTTTGGAAAGCGCAACTCGTACGCCTGTGTACTATTTATAACAGTCGAATACGGCACAATAAGTCGCAATTCATGTAAAATACAGGCAACTGGGACTGTATTTAGGTTTTAAAGAGCACATTGTGTAACTATAGACAGATTTGCTGGCTGTGAGTGATTTTGCCCTAGTAACAAGGATACATTGTTTTGTTACTAAATGAGTCCCAGTCATTATAAAATATATGCGACCGAGACTTGTCGCCAGGTGAGTCGTTCCATACCGGATATTCCTGAGTGCTGATTTAAAACTGCAAAAATTTTATATTTAATAAGGTGTGTGGAAAAAGTATTTTGATTGCTACTCGTATTTTAAATTTTTTTTAATTTTAAAATAGTGAAACAAAGAAAACTGAACGAAGAATAACACTTATCAGACAAAGAGTGTCATCGATGATTTTTATAGTTATTTCTGGGTTGCTTAAACTTTTGAACCTCAATCAAAACGTAAATTCTATTTGAGCCGCAACAAAATTGTATCCATTACTACTTATGATAGAGGAAAGTCTACTGGTGTCTGCTACTTGCACGACATGAAACAACGAAAGACTTTCCACTATAAGTTTTTCGTTGTTAATGCGTAATGAAGAATTTATTGAAGATTGCTACGTTAAAATTTTTTTAATAAATTTTTTACAACAGGCTATTAATTATAACTATAAACTAGCAAAGATATAACCTAACAGAATGTCATGATTGACAAGACAAATTTAAGGGCTGTTAATAAATATGCTCAAAATGTGGTTTGGGGAAATACCACACGGACACGACTACTAGAGTATAACATTAAATATGTTTCAAAAAATAGTGTAGGAATTGTAGTTGTAGGGGTGGCGGCAACCCTTCCCTTTTTGTGCCAGCGCAAGTAAAAGTTCGGGGTTCACGGGGAATAAATTTCAAAAATTTTCTCGCGCTTCGCTTCGCTCAGCGCTCGACACTTCAATACCTTTTCGTAGCTTTTAAATCATGTTTCTGATGAAATTTTATAAAATTTACGCGTTGTTGCGCGATTTTTAATGTGATACGTTTTTAAACCAAAAAATGTTCGCGTTGATCTTTAAAAACAATACAAATAAAAGCGAAAATAGTGACCTCGCGCGAAGCGAGAAAATTTTTACCCCTTTATAAATTTTGGTTTTTATCGGTAACCCCCCCCCTTCCGAAATCCTGGGTACGCCCCTGAGAGCAACCCCCAGAGATCCGAAGCTCTATTTTTCTACTAATTTTTAATAAATAAATAGTAATGCCATAAATTATTAAATTTTTTTCTAAACTAAATTTTTTTAAAAACTTAGGAACAAAAAAAGCTCCTAAAATTCAAATAAAGTAATTTAAAATGTTTTTCAATCTTAAATCGGTCATTTATGGGTTGGAGCTCCATAGCTCTATCCGTTTTAAATAGTTGAAATTCCGAAGTATAGGGCTAAGAACGTTGCTTGTATATAGTAAAAATGTTTCCAGGAGCATCACTACTATATTTTTATACGATTTTCATAATTAAGAGTAATGTCATAAATTATTTCGTTAAAAATTTTTTTTGAAAATTAATTTTTTTTTCAACTCTTATTAAAAACCACAAAAATAGTCCTGAAAATGCAATTAGAAAAATCAACATTATATTGCAAGTTTAAATAAAAAAACACTTAAAGTAGCCCCCCCCCGGAACGAAGTTACGAGGAGGAGCTCCGCTTTAAATGTCTACAGTAGTGATTTTCCCCGTATTGAAGCTCCGTGCAGAGCTCCGTTTTTAGGAGCTCCCGTATTTTTCTTTTAATTTTATGGAGAATTAAAAAGTTATGCTATAGATTATTGATTATTTTGTCAAATTTTTTTGTAATCTAAAATTTTTTCAAAACTTAACTAAAACATTAACAATAACTATAAAAATCAAACCTAAAACGTATTTTCTGTCATTATCCTTCCTTAAATGAACTGGAATTTTATAGGTATTTGTATATTTTACATTGCAACATATAAAAAAAGTTTAGGAAACCAAAACAAAAAAGTTTGATTTATCACCGACAGGTAATAATTTCCTCAGTTTTTTGTGTGCTTATGTCAAAACTGACTTAATGATACAGAACGATTCTATCTCTCTTACGTCTTAAGTAATACGCATTAATGCGTTTCGTAATCACCTTTTTTTCCGGGTTAGGTTAAGTTCAGCTTTTTGGCTGGGGACTTTCACCCCGCACCCACGTCCTTAAGCAATTGCCTTTAGAGCAGTTTCTGACTGATCTTTTTCCCGGTTAAAAATGTGAAACTTTCGTCTCACCGCGGTTGATTCAACGTATCACCTTGGTGGTACGTAATACACTTGGCGTGAAAAACATGGGCATATTACTACTACCGTAAAGTTGTAACTATTTCAATTTGCGCAGTGCGTAAGTTACGTCAGTGTAAAAGACTTGCTCGTTCATTCATAAGATGCAAATATTTTAGAGAAAAAAAAACAAATGCCAACTTTTTATCGTAATTTTACTTTTTATGTTTACATTTTTTACAAAATTCAATATTTATAACTACATTAATACAGATGCAGATCCATTTAAATTTTTATTTTGTTTTAAATTTTTTAGACAAAATATTACATATTTAAATTAATAGAAACTTTATTTAGACTATATTTGTGATTTGAACCTTTGGTCCTTGTGCGTGCTTTACTGCGTAAAGTGCCTTATGTTGAAATCTTCTATTGAGGAAGTTGAAAGTATAGATTTGTAATAATAATGTATAATATAGGGCTCAGATTTTAATAAGAAAACATCGAGTTCATTTATTTTCAGAAAAATGTTGCGTGTTTTTTTTAAGTTTCAGGGTTCAAATCACATGTCTTCTTAAAGTTTTGATGGTGGTTCCTGCCAAAATTGATCAATAATTTGCTGGGCATTTTCAGGTTTAGTGTGGAAACTGACGACTTGATTTTGTTCAACTTCCACCACCTAAAATTACACTCACTTTTAAATACATTTGGATGCAATCGACCAAAGTCACATAAGGAATAATTTGCATACAACACAGTGGCGTGCCCAGGGGGGGTGACCGCCCCTCGAAATCCGGCAAAGCCGAATTTTTCGTAAGGAGGGACCCTTACGTTTTTTGAATTTTGGAAGAGAAAAATTTTTTCTTTAATCTTAATACAGAAACTTTCCTGATGCCTTCCAAAAGCATATTATTAACAGTCAAAAACCAAATTTTTCCCGCTTCGCGGGTAGTTTAAATTTACAATTTGTCTTAGTTTTTTGATTTCAAATCGATCATGCTATGCAATAGTTAAGGCATACACTACTATAAACATTAGTAACCTTTTATTAACGTTTTAAACAGCTGTTTTAAATGTAAAGAGATAAAAAAACCTTAAATCTTGTAATAAACATCATCTGAAATTAAAATCTCTAGTGTATTTTATCGCTTTAAATTAAAAATTTTCTCCCCCGGGGGGCATTCTGCCCCCCGGACCCCCCTTACAAGCATACATGGACAAGTTGGTCCGGAGTGGGGGGGTTAAACCCCAAATTAGGGGGGTTAAAATCCGAGAAACGCAAAATACCCATATCGTTTTTTTTCTGGAGTGCATTTTACCCATATCGTTTTTCGATTTTGAAGGAAAAATAGGTAAAAAACGCTAATTTTAGGTCAAAAAGCCCCTTTTATTGCATTTTTGAGCTTTTTATTGCTTAAAACATTCATTTTGACCTCAAAACTTAAGTTTGAAAGCAATTAAAAGTCATTTTGAATACATTTTTCTTCATTTTTCCAAAATTAGGATGGTTAATCTTAACCTTTTCTCCCCCACCTCTTAGTGGGGGGGGGTTAAACCCCCATCTCAGAATTTGGGGGGGTGTTAACCCCCCCAACCCCCCCCCCCGTGCCCATGTATGCTTACAAGGGGGGGGGCGACCCGGGGTGGAAGATTTTGACCCCGATAGGGGGGTCAGGTGGGGTCATAGATGTTTTTGGGGGGGGGGACAGAGGGGTGCGCCCCCCCCCCCCCTAAATCCCAAAATCTTTAGGACCCCCCCTGGAAAGAATTTAGGGGCCCCCTCCCCAAGCTCGAGAGCGGTCCCCCCCCCCCCTGGAAGGCTGGACCCCCCCTCCCCCCCCTCCTGACCAATTTGGAAGTATATTTTTTTATTTACTGTCAAAAACACAGGTTTTTAGTTAAAAACAGTGTTTAAATACACTTTTTAGGCCTAAATAGGCTGTTTTAATACATAAAATTCAATATTAGACCTAAAAACACTTAAATTATTGAGTTTAAAAAATTTTGCTGAAAAATTGGACCCCCCTGACCCCTCCCTAAATTTGAAATCTCGCACCCGGGGTCGACCCCCCCTAAAAAGCCCGGGGGGTCCGGACCCCCCTGGACCCCCCCCCCTAAAAAATTTTGGCCTTCCACCCGGGGGTGGACCCCCCCCTAGCGGACCCGACCAAAAACATCTATGGGTGGGGTCCAATACTTTTAAGCCATTAAATCTTTAATAATAGTTTTTTTTAAGAGAATACAAAATTTTATTGAATAAAAAGAGATATTCATGTATAAAAAGGGTGTAAAAGCATGAATATGTGATGAAAATTCACGTTTTTGGAAGAAAATTTAGTATAAAAAAGTACTTAAAATTTTCTCGAGAGGGGAGGGGGGGTCAGATTTTAAAATCTAGAGGGGGGTCAGGGGTAAAAAATTTGAAAATTTGGTGGGAGGGGGCCCCTGGATTTTTTTTTAGGGGGACCCAAAATTTCGAAGCTAGGGGGGGTGGACCCCACCCTACTCCCCCCTTGTTCATCTATGACCTAGAGATCTGGGTAACATTTACTGGTGCTTATAATACGAAGGTTTTATGTCGTTGCAGGGAGATGTCTGAAGTTCAGTTCTGGAAAGAAATCGAACCCATTCGGCGGCTGTTCAACCACATGATTCTCAAAGGCTATTGGTCGGTGGAGAAAGACGCAGCTTGGGCCAAAGAGGCCCGTCAAATGGTTTTGACCGAATTCGCCAAGGGTGAAAAGGAACCCAAACCGGAACCCGGCCAAATGTTCGAGGACGTATACGCCGAAATGACCCCGCAATTGAAGAGGCAGAAGGCGGAAATGGAAGCCCACGTCCGGAAACACGAAGGCAGCTACCCGCTCCGGAGCTTTCAGTCGAAAGGCAGTTGATACCTACGGAGCTTTCGGTCTAAAAAAGGCGGACGAATTTTAGTTGGGGTCGCTTTTTATGGCGCGGTGTTTATTTATGGTTGGTGCTCCAGCTGAGATCGGTTAGTTTTCGATACGGAAGTATTGCTACTAACTTACTGTTCGGTATGTTTGACAGTTGGAGTGGCACAGAAGTCGACGGAGCCGAAAATAACGATCAAGTCGATAAAAGGTTCGGTTTTTCTGGGATTTCTATAGGTTTGGGCAATAGAATAAAATTCGGCGTAAAATGTTGTCCAACAAACACTAATTGGATATCCTGAAGAATTAAATTCAAGAAAAAAAACTGGAAGAACAAACAAGCCAACTGATTGATTCTGGATTATCCTTCAAAGATTGCCTTTATATAACTGGTTCTCAGATCAGGATCTATACCATTATTAATTAATAGCTGTAATTAATAATTGTGATATTCCGGTTTTTAATATTTTAATTATTTTTTATATTTTTCGTGTTTTGCAAAACTAAATAGGTTTTTAGCTGCGCTTTGTTACCAATTTCAGGAAGACATGAATCCTTTTGAGGCTGAAAACGAATGGGTATGGGTAGTATCAGTGGCGTGCCCAGGGGGGGGCGGCCGCCCCCTCCCGAAATCCGGCGAAGCCGGATTTTTTCGTAAGGGGGGACCCTTACGTCTTTTGAATTTTGGGAGAAAAAAAATTTTTTTTTATATATTAATAAAGAAACTTTCCCCTGATGCCTTCCAAAAGCATATTAATAGTCAAAAACCAAATTTTCCCCGCTTTGCGGGTAGTTTAAATTGACAATTTATCTCAGTTTTTCCATTTCAATCTATTTTGCCGCTCAATAGTTAAGGCATACATGTTAAATAAAACTACTATAAACACTATTAACCTTTTATTAACGTTTTAAACACATGTTTTAAATGGATAGGAATAAAAAAACTTAAATTTTGTTTTAATTATCATCTGGAATGAAAATTTTTAGTGTATTTTAGCGCCTTAAATTAAAAATTTTCTCCCCCCGGGGGGGCATTCTGCCCCCCGGACCCCCCTGACAAGGGGTTCTGCCCCTTGACCCCGCTAGGGGGCTCTCACCCCCCCCAACCCCCATTTCTGAGGGGGCTGCCGCCCCCCGAGACCCCTCCCTCAGGATTAGTATATACCCCCCAGACCGCCCACCACCTCCCCCCCCGAAATGAAATCCTGAGCACGCCACTGGGTAGTATTAAAAAATAATCAATTTTGCTTATTGGGTGATACAATTACAGTGCGGTGTATACTTGCTTTTGTATGTTCCTGTCTTAGGACGTAAATAAATAATAATAATATTTAATACTACACCAACAAACAATTACAGAGAGAGTTGTTAAAAAAACGTTAGAGCTGTCGAGGCCTAATGAGAATAAGGGTGCAGCCCTGGTTTATTTGGAATCGTGGGTGCGTGGTTATTTTACTCACAAAGTTGTAACTAATTGCCCCTTTAAAATAAAGTTTACTTGGATAAGAAACGCCCAATGACAAGTCTGTAAAATCTCAAAATTTTTCTTAAAAATTTACGTTTTGTATGTATTAAAGAACTAAGACAATTTACGAATTGGTTTTTTACTTTTATTTAAATTGTATTATGTTTACTTTTGGTTAAAAATTATTTTTATTTATCAATAAAGGCTAGGTGCTTGAGGGGAAGGGGGAGTAGGTGGGTGAGCCATCTCAAAATCATGCAAGGCACTTTTTGGAATTTATTAGTTAGGCGCATAGGTGAGCAGGGTCGGGGGAAGCTAGGGGGGGGGGTACCCGGGGTAAATCACTCTCAATCTAGGAGGGGGGCCCAGTCCCAGGGGGGCCGGACCCCGCTTTAGGGGGGGGCGACCCGGCGCCAAGTGAAATCTAGAGAGGGGGCAGGGGGTCCGGTCCAAAGCAAAATAGTTTAAACCATAATAACTTAGATGTTTTCTATAGGATAATACGACATTTATTGAATAAAAAGCCATATTTATGTATAAAAGGGGTAAAAGCAGAATAGGAGAAAATTCACGGGAAGAAAATAGTATAAAAAAGGACCAAAATCCCAGGGGGAGGGGGGGGGGGGGGGGCAGACAAAACAGAGGGGGGCAGGACGAAAGGGGAGGGGGGGGGCCCCAAAACCCCACCAACCCCCCCCCCCCCGTTAGGCGCAGTTTCATAAAAATTACGAACATTAGATTGTTGTAAAAGTTTATTATTCTTTGCAAATTATTCTTTATACTTTCTTAGATTTTTATAAAAGTTCATTATTCTTACTTTGTAAATTTTTCTACATACTTTCTTTGTAATTTTAAAATATTGAAAAAAGCGTTTTTACCAGGAGAATTTTGATTGGCCAAGGCAAGAAATTTTTAAAAATGGCTAAAAAGATGTTTAAGTTTAATATCAAACACAAAGTACGGACGTTTTTGTTGGATTAGCCCAGTGAATACAAAATTTTTTAAAGTTACAAAGAAAACTATTTTTAAAATTATAGCTTTGGAATGTAATTGTTGTTTATTTTAAAACTATTAATTGGGTAGCTTGCGAAAACATAAAATTGCTCATTATTTCATTCTATTTTTTAAATAATAGACTTTTTTAAATATCGTTATTTTATTATTATGTTTTTGCATTTTGTTGCCTAAAAACAATGTTTGTATATCAGTGATAATTACTGGCGTATTTATTTCTGTTTAAAATGCAGTATATCAGAGGGTAGAGTTGGAGATCTAATAAAATTTAAATTATATTATTTTTGTGTGCAAGTCTTATCAAGTATAACACGGGTTCTATAGCCGACTAAGAGTTTCCCGCTATCTTTCGTCTAATAAAATTAAATCAAGTGCTATACTTGACTAAATTAATTTGCAGAAACGCCAAATTCTATAAAACTCCGAAAATAAATTAGTTTTTACGACGACTCTATTGAATTCAATGAATACACACACTGTCATGTTAAGTAAGGGTTTTTTTTAAAAAATATTCTCACATTTAATAAAATCTATTCTATGATTTTTGTAAATATTATATTTAAAAAATAATTTTCTGTGCATAGTACTTTGTTAATAATGGTTCACAGCGCATAAGGAAATTCAAAAATTTCTGCATACCTACTGAAAAAGTAATCATGTATATTCTTCTAAAAATCGGAAAATATTGTTTATTTTAAGTAATGTTAGTAATTTCCTAAGCAAAAATAACACATTGATTGTTGTATTATAAAGGGAACCGGTAAAGCATGTAGCGTTTATGCTCAGGTTATGTCTTGGCCCACTGCAATGCAATCTACAGTACCTAACCCACTGGGGAAATTTAAATATGAAAAACGCATTTTTGTTTAAAAGTAACAATGAAAAAAACTCGTCGAAATTCGCCAACATTAATTTTCTGAAAAAAAACCTGACCTGTGTAGGCGCCGGTTTTAGACCCACATTTACTGGATACTACATTCAAATAATATGAAATTAAAAACAAAACTTATTTATTTTTACTTTTAAAATCTTAAACATTTTGTTTTAAAAAATTGAGGGTTAACATAAAAATTAAAATATTATTTTAACTCCTCAAATTTCACAAAAAAATGCTAATACGTTATTTGTAACCTAACAAATTTCACAAACAAATCAGTAGTTTTCTCCACATTATCAAAAAATTTAAAAATCAAATCTTTTTTTTTTTCATAATTTAGTACTAAAAATCGCTTTTCGAAGCAGAAAATTACTTCAACAACATAAATACGAATTGAAGATACTGATTGAGGATTTTTGGTACTTTGTCAAATAAAATCAATACAAGACATAGGTGAGAACGATCGGGGAAGCTAGGGGGTGGTTACCCGGGGTAAATCAAATTCTGAATTCTAGGAGGGGGTCCCAGGGGGGTCCGGACCCCCTAGCTTTTTAGGGGGGGTCGACCCGGGGTGCGAAATTCTCAAATCTAAATGGGGGTCAGGTGGGGTCCGGTTTCCAAAGCAAAACAGTTTTAAACCATAATAACTTTAATAATTGTTCTTTTTGTAGGATAATACTACATTTGATTGAATAAAAAGCGATATTCTGGGATAAAAAAGGTGTAAAGGCATGAATATGTGATGAAAATTCACGTTTTTGAAAGAAAATTTAGTATAAAAAAGTACCTAAAAGGGGGAGAGGAGAGGAGAGGGGGGTCAGATTTCAAATTCTAGAGGGGGGTCAGGGGTAAAAAATTCGGAAATTTGGGGGGAGGGAGGGGCCCTATATTTTTGTCTACGGGGGGTCCCGAAATTTCGAGGCTAGGGGGGGGGGGGTGGACCCCACCCTGCCCTCCCCCTTTCTCACCTATGATAGATGAGTGTTTTGGTAACTGTGTTTGGTTAATCAAGCTTGCAGTTGTAACTAGTATTTAACCACCCTGTTTTTAATGAACTAAACTCTTTAAGCAGTTATGCCGTTAACAGAGCAAGCTAGGTATTTGTCCCACATTTTACCATCCGATCCGAAAGAAGTTCGTGAAATTAACAGTGAGGCCATTTGGACTGTTTCTTCTTGTAAATGCGGTATGATATAAATTATTATAATTGATATTTTTACCCGCATCATTATTCGCCTACTTCAGGCGGAGAGCGGTCCGCCTTTTCGCTGATTAATCTAAAGCGTATTTAGCCGTTAAATACGTATTAAATTAGTTTATGTCGCGAAGTTTTGAAACAATATGTGTTTTGAAATATATTTACAATTTAAAAAAAAATATAATAATCACTTTAATTCTTCAGCAAATTAGCACAAAACTAGATCAAGGTTGCGCTTTGAAGCATAGAACTTAGAAAAACAATACGTTTTGTACTAGTGAATTTTTTGTCTATTTTGTGATCTCCAATTTTTTTAAATTGCCTTCTTCCTATTTTTAAAATTTTCAACTCCGAAAAATCCATGGAGGGCATTGCATAGGTCTTCCATCTGGACAAAATCCCGGATTTCTTGGAGTGTGGACACCTTTTGAAAGAAATCGCAGTTTTTTTTTAAATCGAAGAACGCCTTTAACAAATAAAAAAAACTTCTTGCTAAAAGAGCTTTCAACATGTCTTAGTGCTTTTAAACAACCTGGATACTTATAGTATTTTTGGAGTTAATTTTGCCCTTTTCCCCAATTTTTATTTGTATAGTGGCCTTGAAAAAAGTTTAAAATCCTACTTTTTTTATTATCAATGTTTAGCTTGTCAGTTCAAATAATTTTATTTGAAACTTGCGAGAACCGTTTCGGGGACTTGAGGTTTTTAAAAGATGAATTGAAACACTTTTTAGATTACGTTATTAAAACTAAACCCCAATTCTTTGTCAGGTCTAAATTTAATCAAAATCGAAAAAAATTGTACTCTTATTGCAAATCCGTTACGAATTGTTCCAACTACAAAGTTAGACTTGCTTAGTCAGATCAAGTCAAATAGTATTCAAACCAAATTTTCAGTCGGTAAAACTCGGTTTTGTTAAAGTGTTTTCGCAAGCAACATACAAAAACCAAAGAGCTCATAGGTGAGCACGGTCGGGGAAGCTAGGGGGGGGTGGTTACCCGGGGTAAATCGAATTTTGAATTCTAGGAGGGGGGTCCGGACCCCCCTAGCTTTTTGGGGGGGTGGACCCGGGGTGCGAAATTTTGAAATCTGAAGGGGGGTTAGGTGGGGTCCGGTGTCCAAAGCAAAACAGTTTTAAACCATAATAACTTTAATAATTGTTTTTTTTTATAGGATAATACTACATTTTATTGAATAAAAAGCCATATTCATGTATAAAAAGGGTGTAAAAGCATGAATATGTGAGGGAAATTCACGTTTTTGGAAGAAAATTTAGTATAAAAAAGGTACCTAAAATTTTACAGAGGGGGGTCAGGGGGTAAAAAATTCGGAAATTTAGGGGGAGGGGGGTCCCAAAATTTCGAGGCTAGGGAGGGTGGACCCCACCCTGTTCCCCCCCCCTCTTTCTCACTGATGAAAGAGCTCCTGGGATTTTTGACAAATTGTGAGGTTGGTTGACCCCTAGAACGGCACCCGCTCAGTCTGTGTCAGTACACCCTACTAAATCGCGTCTTTAAGTCCCGTATATATTTGGGGCGACTTTTATAATTACAATAATTTATAATTATTATTACAATTAAGAAACGGGGAATTTATTTACTTAATTTGCATAATATTTTCAGGGTATGGAGTGGAGCAGTTGCTGGAGTCCAACCACGACACATATTGGCAGTCAGACGGTCCCCAACCCCACGTCGTCAATATCCAGGTCCAAATGCAGCAACCTACCATAGGTGGACAGGGGAGTACACGCGTACACCCATACATGGTCAAGCTGACCCGCGAGTGAGGGGGTTAAACCTGTATTAAATGAGATGGGTTAAAATCCCAGAAAAGAATTTTATTCATATAGTTTTTTCTATGAAGCATTTTACCAATATCGTTTTTCGGTTTTTAGAAAATCGTTTTTTGTTGTGGTTTTTTTTGTTTTAAAGCATTTTATTTTATCCATAACGTTTTTCAATTTTAAGAGAAAAATAAGTAAAAAAAAACGCTAATTTCAGATCAAAAAGTTATTTTTATTGGTAAAATATTTGCGAGCGCAGTTTGAATACTTTTGATAATCCCCAGACCTGTGCACTGCCCCCCCCCCGGGTTAAACCGGGGGGGGGGGCAATTCCAAAACGAGAGGCACGGGGGCAACTTTTTTGAAACCGGGTGTGCAATAAAACAGGGGGCAAGCAGGGGAGAAAAAAAGAAAAAAAGGAGTAAAAAAGAGAAAAAAAGAACAAAAAAGCGAAAATAAGGGGAAAATAGGTCTAAAATGGCTTAAAATACATTGAAATAGGCTAAAAACTGCAAAAAAATCGCGATGATGGCGTCATCATAGGTCAAAAATGGCGTCATATTTTTAGGGTACTTTTTCATTTTTTGGCGGGGGGAGGGCAATAAAATGGGGGGGGCAAATCCTCCAATAAAATGGGGGGGGGGCATTTTCAGACCGTGCACAGGTCTGTAATCCCTAGATTTGGAATACCACATTCTCGCAATAAATAGATTTACTAGTGTAAGTTTATTATAATTTAAGTGTATCTAAGTGTAATCATTTTTAAAATGCTGCATCTTCATTGCTTAATTGGACTTTTTTGTGCTGTTTTAATTTAATATGAAGTAGTCTCTTCTTCCGTCTAAGAAATAGTACATGGCGAAAACATAAGTAGTAGTGATGGGCAGTTTCGGGTTCCGGTTGTTCCGGGCAAAATTTGGAATTCCGGTACCGGTTTCTGTCATAGATGTTTTTTGCGGGGACAGAGGGGTCACCTCCCTAGAGCCAAAATTTTGGACCCCCCCCAGAAAAAATCCAGAGCACCTCCCCCCAAAGCTCGAGAGCGGTCCGGCCTGACCCCCCCTCACCTATTGAGACTGCCCCCCCCCCCCTCCCCCAGCCCCCTCCCGCCCGACCAAATTAAAAGTCCATTTTTTTAATGTCAAAAACAGGGTTTTATAGTTATGAACATTGTTTAAATATACTTTTTAGGCCTAAATAGGCTGTTTTAGTATATAAAATTTGATATTAGACCTAAAACACTTAAATTATTGATTTAAAAAACTTTGTTAAAAAAATTGGACCCCCCCTGACCCCTCTCCTGCCTAAATTTAAAATCTCGCACCCGGGTCGACCCCCGCTAAAAAGCCAGAGGGGTACGGCCCCCCCCCCCTCCCCCAAAAAATTTTGGCTTCCACCCAGGGGTCGACCCCCCCCCTAGC
This sequence comes from Microlaimidae sp. YZB2_3, assembly GCA_030248175.1. Taxonomy (NCBI): domain Eukaryota; kingdom Metazoa; phylum Nematoda; class Chromadorea; order Desmodorida; family Microlaimidae; species Microlaimidae sp. YZB2_3. Next base: position 35,728 of record JASAMX010026855.1, read on the forward strand.
GGACCCGACCAAAAACATCTATTGTTTCTGTTAGGGATTTTTCGAAAACCTCAATTCCGGTTCATGTTCCGAGGGTTCCGCAGTTCCGCTGCGCCCATCACTTATAAGTAGCATAATTACAGACAGTTAAATCTGGAAGGTTGTTGACAGGAAATCACTTTTCCAGTTTCTGCGCAAGATGCCGCTTAGTTTTCTCTCTCTATACGTGGACTACAAATCCGATGAAAGTTACACCCCAAGCAAGTAAGTGTATTATGTCACGCACCACCCAAAATAGAAGCGAAAATAAAAAGGATAAAAAGGCCTTATAAGTTTTATTGAAAATTTTAAATAATACAATTTTCAGAAATTGCACTTGTAGTAACTTCCAATTTTGACGTTCTATGCTGTCCATCAGACCAATAGATGGCCGGACAAAAAAAAAGAGAAAATCGCCTTTTATTAACGCTGTTATTTTTGGGTTTTAAATATTATTATCAAACTGTGTTAATTTTTTTCTCAAAAATGGACCGTGTTAAACACGGTCAATTTTTGAGAACCAAAAAAATTAAGCTATATGTATGTCTGTCCTTTTAGTATAAACAATCAAATAATTTTACTTAAAGGTGCGGTGCGGAGTCAAACTTTTTGTTTTCGATTTTGATGATTTTTTGTGAAAACCTTACCACAAAATAATAGCCCACAAAAAATTTTTTAACAAAATATCTCTAGTGTTTCAGGAGTTTGGACCCCCAAAAATAGCGTTTTTCCACAATTCTGTACGTGAAAAATTGCTCAATGGGTATAACGATTTACTTTACAAATTATGCACTCAAGGAAAGCGGCTACTTTCTACATTAATTTTATACCTTGATCGTTAATATTAATGCAATATTTGTCGAGATATTGCGTTTCTTGTACAAAAACCCGCTATTTTTTTGTTAAAAACATCAAACGATGGCAGCGATTTTATGAAGTTTGCCCAACCTTTTTCTCCTTTACTTAAATTTAGTGTTTTGTACGAGAAACGCAATATCTCGACAAATACTGCACCAATTTTAACGATCAAAGTATCAAATTAAAGTAGAAAGTAGCCGCTTTCTTTAAATGCGTAATTTATACTTAAATCGTTATATCCATTGAACAATCTTTCACGTACAGAATTGTCGAAAAACGCCATTTTTGGGAGATCATAACTTCTAAACCACTGGAGATATTTTGTTGAAAAAAGTTTTGTGGGCTATTGAGGGCAGGGGTAAGATTTTCACAAAAAATTATCAAAATCGAAGACAAAAAGTTTGACTCCGCACCGCACCTTTAGTTATGTTATGTAAATAGATCCAATTTTTTATAAAAGAATATTATTCTTTTATTAAAAGATGAACAAGTTAGTATTAAAAAGGGTAGGTGCATGTTTGCTGTAATATACCTACTCTGTTCCTAACAAAATATTCATTATTATAAAATTTAACGTTATTACGTAAAGAAAATAAAACCGTTTTCTGAAAGGAAAGCAACCGCTCCAAAAAGAGAATTAATAATGAACTAATTTACAAAGCATCGCCTTTTTATATGAAATAATTTTTAGTATTTTAAAAGCTCCGCCTTGTTTTTGTACTTATTTTGTGATTAATTAAAGAGTAATTTTGTATAAAAATAGATTTTAAAACATATTTCAAACTTAGACCGAAGCTCCGGAGCTTGATATCACTATTTTTAGAGTGACGGTGCAGATCGGATCGCACATCAGCGATTTGCGGGAGCACCGGAGCGTGGAGATGACGGAGCCCTGCGGCTGGCAGACCATCGACCTCCGCGACCCGGTCACTCGGGAACCCGTACGCGCCTTTTTGCTCCAATTCGCCGTCATACAGAACCATCAGAACGGTTTGTTTGTTTGCTTGTTTGTTTGTTTGTCTGTATCAGGTCGGGAACCATAGGTGAGCACGGTCAGGGAAGCTAGGGGGGGGTGGTTACCCGAGGTAAATCGAAATTTGAATTCTAGAAGGGGGGATCTTAGGGGGGTCCGGACCCCCCCTAGCTTTTTAGGGGGGGTCGACCCTGGGTGCGAAATTTTGAAATCTAGAGGGGGGTCAGGTGGGGTCCGGTGTCCAAAGCAAAACAGTTTTAAACCATAATAACTTTGATAATTGTTCTTTTTATAGGATAATACTACATTTTATTGAATAAAGAGCCATATTCATGTATAAAAAAGGTGTAAAAGCATGAATATGTGATGAAAATTCACGTTTTTGGAAGAAAATTTAGTATAAAAAAGGTACCTAAAATTTTCCCGAGAGGGAGGGGCGGTGTCAAATTTCAAATTCTAGAGGAGGGTCAGGGATAAAAAATTCGAAAATTTGTGGGAGGAGGGCCTAGATTTTCGTTTAGAGGGGTTCCTAAAATTTTGAGGCTAGGGAATGGACCCCACCCTGCCCCCTTTCTCACCTATGTCGGGAACCCGTACGCGCCTTTTCGCTCCAATTCGCCGTCATACAGAACCATCAGAACGGTTTGTTTGTTTGTTTGTTTGTTTGTTTGTCTGTATCAGGGGTAAGGTTTTCGCAAAAAATAATAAAAATCGAAGACAAAGAGTTTAACTCAGTACCGCACCTTTAAGGATATTGTCGTTATTACGGTAGGGGGCCAAAATCTCGAGGCTAGGGGGGGGGGTGCCCCCCTACCCCCCCCCCCCCCCCCCTTTTCTTCGGTGACCTATGGTAGAATTTATCATTTCTGATTCATTCCACCGCTACCGTAATAACGACAATATCCTTAAAGGTGCGGTACTGAGTTAAACTCTTTGTCTTCGATTTTTATTATTTTTTGCGAAAACCTTACCCCTGATACAGACAAACAAACAAACAAACAAACCGTTCTGATGGTTCTGTATGACGGCAAATTGGAGCGAAAAGGCGCGTACGGGTTCCCGACATAGGTGAGAAAGGGGGGGGCATGGTGGGGTCCACCCTCCCCTAGCCTCGAGATTTTGGCCCCCTACCGTAATAACGACAATATCCTTAAAGGTGCGGTACTGAGTTAAACTCTTTGTCTTCGATTTTTATTATTTTTTGCGAAAACCTTACCCCTGATACTGACAAACAAACAAACAAACAAACAAACAAACCGTTCTGATGGTTCGGTACTAATGGCGAATTGGAGCGAAAAGGCGCGTACGGGTTCCCGACATAGGTCGGAAGGGGGAGAGATATGAACCGAACCAAGTAAGTCA
>JASAMX010026856.1:0-24121 GCA_030248175.1 Microlaimidae sp. YZB2_3
GTCTGGACTCTGGACCGTGGGCATATTCTGCGCAACACCGATATTGCCTGTTTTTATATGTGTTTTTTTATATTGCAGATTCATGAACTTTTTATACTACAAAAATATACAATATGTATGACATTTTCTGTGCAAACGCGATTCCCGTTCAGATATTAACTTCTCGAAAAATGAACACATATTGCTCAATAAATTTTTAAAAAAATAGCCTTATTTGGTGCCGTTTCCAAATTTTTATTATACATATTTACTTAAATTTATTGAGAAGTTACTTCAGTATTGATTGATTAGAATAATTATTGATTGAATAGTTCCGTCGAGAATGGCCTATAATTTCATATCAAAATACTTTAATGGCGTAACAAAATATAATGTTTGGTATATATTAGTATTTGCATAAGTAAAACGTAGCGGTTTACGCTCGGGCAGAGTTCGTTTGTGTTTTTCCGTTGTCATTACCCTATACTCTATCAACATTTATGCATCATTTGCAAGTAAGTTTTATTTTATATATTACTAAATCTGTTGTATTTTTATTTATCTATTTATCCTTTTTCTTCTTTACCATAAATTTTGATTTTTCCTTTTTCTTGCTGTTCTTGATTTTGCTATCTAGTTTTATATAATAATAACTTAGGAAAGGGAGGAAGTCCGCAACAAACGAATGTTTACAGAGGGAGAGACACAGGTTAGCGGTAACTATTTTTAATGTTTTTTATCAATCCGTAATATTGCATGAAGGTTGCGTCGCTAAATAAATACAAAATTCTTGTTTCTTGTATTATTTCTTATCATATTTTTTATAAGAAAATCTAGAAAACTCAGCAAATTTTGTTTTTATTTGGCGGCTGTATTTTTGTTACTGTTAGACTTAAAAAAGGGTCGAAACTGAGGATGGGCTTCCTTTTTTAAGAAGCATTTTTGGTCTTTCGATTAATTAGCCCGAAACCAAAATGCATAGTCCTCGTTAAGCATGTTCTAATAATCTGTTTATTAACTTAACAGTTAGCTTAAATATCACAATTATTATATTTTTAAAGTCCGACTCCAGACATAATATAATATTATGATAATTAAGTAGTAACTTTTATAATATATGATCTGGCACTTTAGCCCTTGCGGTTTTTTTTAAAAAAAAATTTCAGTGGTTTTTGTTCCTGGTGTCTTACCTTAAAATTTTTTTTATTGTATTATATTCTTGTAGTATTCTTGTATGATTGACACGAAAAAAAAACTATATTGATAAAGCTACTTTATAACAACCCAAACCACAAAATTGCGCTTTACGTACCCGTGCTCCACGATAAAATAGATGGTGAGAATCGCTCGCATGCCGTAGTAGGAAAATCGCTCGCAGAACTCGTTTCCGACGATCAAAAAGACTTGGGGCGGAAAGTTCCGGACGTGCCATTCTCGCTGTTTCGCCTCCTCCTCGTTGTAAAAACTGGAAGGTTCCGAATCGTTTCCCCCTCCGAGATTCGCGATTAGATCCGGATCGCTGCGTTTCAAAAGAGCCAGGGAAATTTCCTCCTCGGAACTTTCGCCCGAATCCGCGGATATTCTCTTGTTATTTTCTAAAATTCGGGGGATTTTATGGCATTTTTTTAAGAGCACACCGTTAAATTAAGAATTTAGTTTTGTTACCATACCGTGATAAAATTTATAACTTTACAACTTTAACCACGGCTATGAATATTACTTTATTTTTGTTGGGGTTTGCAATGCGTTCTCATTTTCTTAATCACTTTATTAAAAAAATGTTGTTATATAATCAATCGGTTGCAAAAATTGCTGGGGTTCAGTCAGTCACTTTCAAAAATTTTTTATATTTCTTATGGAAATATTTAAATGCTGTTTACAAAACATTAAAATAATTAAAATATGCAAATAGTTTAAAAGCATTTTTAATATACTTAAATAATCACGACGGTCAAAAACCTTTTATTTAAATGGAAGTTGTTCAGTGTTAAATATCTTCACAGAGTTACGACGTTAGAATCACTTTTAGCCAATTAGCGCTTGGGAAATAATGGAGATCTCTCGTTCATTGGAGATCAATTTTTTCCCAACGCTAATTGGCTAAATCAACTCCTCCCACAACCATTCCCACAAAGCAAAATTTATATGACGTGATCACGAATACTATATGAAATTTTGAGAGTTGAAATACTGTATGCAATTTTCCTTAAAATTCTGACGTGATTTTTCGGCGATTCAATAATTTTAAATCTTAAAAATCTAATTCTTAACACTTTAAAATTTGCAGAAAAATGATGAAATTTGAAATCATAAAATTTGCTAAATTTTTTTTTGTCTAGTATGTATATATAATTATGGTTAAATTATATCTGGCTGACCTTTTAAATTTAGTATGCAAACATGAGCGGACCATTTAAAATTGTTCGATTATGACGTCAAAAAAAACAAATAAGAACGCAATTTTTTTCAATTCCACCTTTTCACAAAATGTACAAAAAATAATCAACTTTATCCCTTAAAAAATTTGCATTTGGTTTCCAATTTGAGTAATTCCATAAATAAATATTAAAATACAGGTTTTGATCTTTATTCACAATAGTCAAAATCCTCCCATTTAAACGGAAATTGTTCAGTGTTAATATTCTTTAGAGTTATAACGTTAAAGAATCACTTTTAGCCAATTAGTGCTTATGAATAAAAATCTTTCATTCATTGGATATTAATTTTTCCCAAGCACTAATTGGTTAAAAGTGATTTTATTAGCTCCCCCCATAACCATTTCCACAGAGCAAAACATATATGACCTGATCACAAATACTATATGAACTTTTGAATCTCCTTAAAATCCTGACGTGTTAATGCTGCAATTATCGAGGTCAGCTGGATTTTATTTGCCTATAATTTACACGTTCAGCCAGATATATAATTCAACCTTAGTATGTATATTAGATCGCCAATTATCGCCCCCAAGTCACTCATTTAATAGTTTATATACCTGTTGCCCAAAAAAATAACCTTTAATTAATTCAATTAGATTTTTGTGCAATTACTATTAATTGTTATTATTTTTTTGTTGTTTTGATTGTTCATTTTAAATGCGGTCAATTATAGCTAAACGTTCACGTGAATCGCACGTCGCACCATAAAAAAGAATAAATAAAAATATATTTCATTATATCTCGCAGTCAGCTCAGTGTCGAGAATAGTAATGTTCCCCGCACCTCCGGTTTTAGGAGCTCCGGAGCAAATCCCGGACCTTTCGACAATATTTTTGTACTAACTTCATGAATAATTAAATAGCGATGCCATGGATTATTTTGTCAATTTTTTTAAAATTACTTTTTTTTCAAAACTTATTCAAAAACGCTAGAATAGTTTTAAAAATGCAGACAGTAATTTTATTATGTATTTCAAGCTTAAAATCGCTCATTTCAAAGGCGGAGCTCCCTCCGCTTTAAATAAACGGAGCTGCGGAGCATAATATTGGATAGTAGAAATATCAGTAGTCGAGAAATGTTATAAAATCATTACCTTTAGTCATTATTAGGTCATGCTATCCATGCATCGAAAAACAACTGGATTTTTTTATTTTCCAAGAAAAACGAACATCAAAAAGGCGTTGTTTGAGCTTCTACTTTTATCACTTTTGCGTCATTTTTGTGAAGATGTGCGACAAAACATAAACAGTGAAGTGTGACCTGTGCATAACCTGCTACACTATACAGGATGCTTATGTTTAAACAGTGTTGTAATACACAGACGGAATGTCGTAAAGTGTGAAAACGTGTGGTTACATTATTATTCTATGTAGGAGTCCGTTTAAATTTCAATAAATTTTACAGCCGAAATAAAAGTACTGTAAAAATGATAAATTGCGGTGTATTTTTCCAGTAGAAATTATGTCAAAAATTTTTTATATTAAACGATCGCAGTTAAACGTGAAAATCTGCAGTACGAAAGATTTCAGAAAATTATTTATTTTTTTTAATAATATTTTTAACAACTGAGGTACATAGGTCGTGCTATAAACTTTAATGCGATGATCTTTGAACTTCAAACCGGGCAAAGAATTATTTGTTAATAACGATGATGCGATGACAAACATGTTGGAAAGGTTTTATGTCTCTTTGTACCAACAAAAATAGCATAAAAAATAAACATTTACATTACAACCTACGTGAGACTAAATTCTTTCCCCTAAATTTTTATATCTTTTTTCTTTGAAAACAGTTCAGAAAAATCTAATATTTTTTTCTTAATTTTTAAGATAAATTTAAAAATAATAAATTTTTGAACCATTTTTAAGGTCAAATACACATTTGGGAGTCATCGGAAACTTAACACGCGCAATACTAGGCAGCACTAAGAATAATAATTATTTTCTTAATTTAACATTAATAAATTCAATTTAAATCAAAATGCAAAACAATAAAACATAATTAACTGACCAATCAATAATTAATTTATCAATTAAATTCAATCACTACACAAGTGATACAAAAATATGTTAACCATAATAATATTTTCTCAATTTTAATCGTATTAAAAAGTTTAACAATTTGAAAAAAAAAAACATTATTTATCACAGATATAAAGCAACCAGAATAATTAAATATAACCAGACTTTCCCTAGTATTACCTGTGCGTTTAAACAAAAACTTTCACAATAACATAAATTTCAGTACAGACTTAAAGTACAAGTTTACTAACATTTTTTTCGCAATGCCAACTAATTTTTAAATTATTCAAAATCACTACCACTCATTAAGTTTAAATTGCATTTGGACTTTGTTTTCACTATTCAAAAATATTTTTTATAAACAACATTTGATGGACCACTTGTCTTGTTTGAACTGGAATGAGGAATTTTTGTAAATTTAGTGGGAAAAAAACCAATACCCATTTCTTAAAACGATGGGCGTAGGGCATTGCATATCGATTATTTATTTTCCCTATAGTTTGCTCAATATTTAAATAATAATTCCATTGCAAAAATATTTTTGTAAACTAAAATTTTTCTAAGTTTATTATAAATGTTAAAACAGTTTCCAAATTTTTTTTATCCAGTGCATAATTATATGTAAATTTTGTTCTTTAAATAATTACAGGATACAAATTCCCTTCTTGTGGCACAGTGCTCAAAGAACTGATAAAATCCAAGAAACTGATAAAATATTTTACTTTTTATTTAAGTTTTTGCGCTATTGTTACTGAATTTTCACACGTCTAAACTTAGAAGGCAAGGCCCAAAAATCTTTACTTACTAATGAAACACTAGAATTTTAGTCACACAAACAGATTAACAAATAAAAACAATATTACCATTAGTAGTTGATAAAAAATAATTAATTTTTTATCAACAACCGAAAAATTTTATTAGTACGTATTCGCAACGGAAAAAAACACAATATAGCAAAAATGTTTTAAATACAACATCAAGCCAAAAAGGTGGAATTTCTGGATTGAAAGTTAGACGAAGCAATGAATGAAGCTAAACATAGAATTGAATCCACATTTTTATTGCGATTAATTTATTACAAATTATGTTTTATTAGAATAGAATGCGATTAAAATCGCAAACGATTGTAGTTTGTATTCTTTTTTAATTTAAAGTTCACGATTTTCCCCACTTTATGATTTTAAAAAACCGTTCTGCTGATAAAAAATAAGCAAAACTAAATACAACGAATAAAATCAAGTACAACACATGAATAATAAACATACATAGGCACGGTCATTAACCAGGTGTAAAGGTTAAAAAATGTTTTTTTAAACATTTTAACAGCGATTTTTTTTTTGCTTTTTTCACAGCAAAATGAAAAACAACAAAGTATATAGGAATGGATTTCCCGGATTTCATTCCCCTAGGGCGCGTTCAACCTTTGCAAACCAACTGTCCTATGCATGTTTAAAAACAACTGCGGAATATCAATAAAACACTTAACACAGAATTTAAAAATGTTTCAAGAGGTCGAGATCGCACCTTGTTCTGTCAAGTTTGTGGATCTGTAAATCCTCAGCAGCATACATGGGCAAGTTGGATTCGGAGTGAGGGGGTTAAACACCGAATTAAGTTCGGAGGAAGTTAGAAGTTATTTTAAAGACATTTTCTTTCTTCATTTTTCCAAAATTTGGGGGTTAACCTTCCCCCCCCCGACTTCTAAGTGGGGGGGGTTAATCCCCCATACCTATGTATAGCTTGAAGCACCCACTGGAGTTCTTCCCTATATCTAATCTAAATAGTAAAGTAAAGTTTACTAAAGTATTTGAGAGTATTTAAGGTAAAATTTAATTGGGTTTGCTAAATATAATTAATTGGGGGTACCGTTTCTAATAAACCCACAAGGTTTATATTTACTCCAAAGGGGTATGTGGTTATATTGCATGTTAAATTATGCCTTCACTACCCCTGCATTATGCGAATATTAATAAAATAAAATAAAAAATATACAGGTAAGTGAACTAAAAAATACACCCCCTGAATAAAAATTCAATAAAACCTTAAGCTGATTCAAAATAGACCTATAGGTTTTTAAGGGTGCTTTTTCAGCTTCCGCTAAGCATTTTTTCTATAAATATATTGTATTATATGAAAAAAATAGAGAAAATGGTGTTTTTTCGTTTACTTTTTCCAAAGAAAACAACAACACTTTTTCCTAAAAAAAAACAACTTCGAAAATCGACTCTAAAACACTTAATTCTAAAGTTATTTAAATAAAAACAACACTTTCAAGCTCTCCAAACGTTTTTCTTTCTACCAATATAACTACTTTAAACTACATTGATTTTTAATTAACACATAGAAAAAAAACTGAAAAAAATCTTTTTTTTTTCGAAATTGGAAAAATATTGTTTTAGTGATAAATTAGAATTTTAGGCCTTTTTCTGCATTTTTAAAGTTAAAGTTTCCGTTTAATGGATTCTGCACACTGTTTTATCCCAGAAAAGTAATTTTTTCAATAATTTTGTGATTTATTAAAATTTTTACATAGAAAAAAAAAGTTCGAAAAAAATATCATTTTTGGCTTTACCTCTAAAGTTTGGAGGTCCCATCCAGTATTAAAAACGCTAAATGGAGTATTTGCGGAATACTCCTTCCAAAAATTTTCGGTACAACGCCCTTAAATTTTGGGGATGGGATATAATCTCCTAGAATCGGGATGTTTACCACTTACGGGGGAGTATAATATTGGAGTATAATATTGGAGATAGGAATATCACATCGCTACATTCTAAATTTAGTAGGTGGCTCATAGCTCATGGCGCACGAACGTCAGCCGATAAATGTTTAAGTTCTGTGTTAATAATTTTTGGTCAAAAATAGTGTACTGTTTCAACCTTACTTTTTTTTATTATAAAAATTTTTATTCAAATTTGGTGTTTCCTCTGTTTTACTCGTTTAATCGTCTCAATTTTCGTCTGTAACTTAGCACTAACTCTTGTAAACACCATAAAATCTCTTTAGCAAGAAAAATGCATATACTTATTTTTTTTAAAATAACATAGCATATCGATTTGAACATAGTCTAATGGTTTTTACAGAACATTTATTGTAAATCTAAATATTTTTTTAAGGTAATTATTGTTTTATTAACAAAACATTGTTTAATAATGAATGTTCCATATAAAAATGGATTCTGAAACAAAATCAAATTCTGTGATGAGTCTTAACACACAAAATCAGATATAAACAGCATACATTTCTGACGTTTTTTACATGGATTGTTTATAATTTCTATTATCATTGCGGTTTTATTTATGCCTTATGGTTTGTCTATCTTATAAACTTACTTCTTAACAGGTTTCCTGGAACAAAAACTAACAATATATTTCATACATAAATTTTTATCAAACATAATAATGTTGACAATGAAATTTTGGTGCTTTAATTTTTGTCGCTGAAAAGTTAATTTATCATTTTTGTGCTTAAAACAGCACGAAAACGTAAATAAACTGCCCAAGGCTGTGGGATAGACGCATAGCTAGGCAGGGGGGAGGGTTGCGAGGTGGGATGGTTGGTTAGACCTCTCAAAATCACAAATTGCCGACGACCCCTTAAAATTTAAGGGTACTCCAGAAACCTCTTTTTAAATTTGAAGGGTCCCTGTACTAAAAATGCTAAAAATAATTGTATTAGGGGCATACATGGGCAAGTATGTCCGGAGTGGGTGGGGTAAAACCCGGAAGCTGGTGGTCCGGTATACCATACCCCCAAAAATCCGGAAGACTACCCACCTATAAATAAACATGATGATGATAACAAAATATTATTGTCTAGAGCACAGGGAAATAATCCAAATTATGTGTAACAACCGGTTGACAAAGAATCTACGAACATTATAATAACACTAAAAACAAATTTCTAAGAATTACAATTAATAAACTAATCCTAGTATCAGTTATATAATTGTTTGTTAATATTAAAAACCTTTGCCTTCAGCGCAACATAATATTAAAATTTACAAACCAATTTTCATTTTTGTTAAAATTTTGGTTAAAAATTGTTTAGTATAAATGATTTTTGCTAACTACGCAATTCATTCTTAATAGAATATATATAACAAGGCAGAATAGCAAAGTGGCGAAAAAACGGGTAAGAAACTGCGCTATATCAATATCAATAGCTGAAGGTTAGTTTAATTTACATAAATTCAAAAAAAAGGTTAATTGCTAGCAACTCGTATATCTTTGAGAAAAAAAGCAAAGCAGTGACAAGAATTGTCCTTAAAAATACTTCTTAATTTTATTTACGACATAGTCAAAATACAATATACTGCACGTCATAAATAGCAACAATTGTCTTTTGTATTTAACATTTGGGTACTATACTAAATCTGTTTGCAATATAATATTTTTTTGTTAACTACAAATTTTAACCACACAAGGTAAGGTTAAGAAAAGCCTACAAGAAAATAAAAAAAACAATTACTACAGAGTAATGTTCCGGTTAACTTTATTTTTTTGACAGGGTGAGGGGTGGAGTTAGACTAGTGATGTTTCTACCCTTTAATCAGTGGCGTAACCAGGATTTCATTAGGGGGGGGGCGGTCTGGGGAGCGGGGAAGAAAATTTGTCACATAAGCGGCACGAAGCCTGCGCCGCGGCGCCAACCGACGCGAAGTGTCAGCCGGGGGGTGTGGGGGGTGTCCCGTGTCCCGCCAGCCGCCGGAGGCGAATATTTTTAAAAATATGTACTTAAATCTGCTAAAAAATCGTCGAATCTGGCGCTAAAATTATATATGAAACTATCTATTGCCTGATGTTTTTAGATTATGAACATGAGGAGTATGGTTGAAGTTATTATAATATCAAAAATATTAATTACTGATAATAGCAGTTTTACTGATATAAATATGACCTTCCCGCGTAGCAGGGAAAATTTTATATATTGATTAGTTTATGGTTTTAGAATGCACTAAGATGTGTATTAAATTTTTATAACACCACAATATTCGAAAAGTAAAAAAGGAACCCTATACAAAATTCCACAATTCACCAAGAAAGGGGGAGAGGTGGGGTGGAGAGAGGCGAACAACCATAGGTGAGAAAGGGGGGGGGGCAGGGTGGGGTCCACCACCCCCTGGCCTCGAAATTTTGGGGCCCCCCCTAGACAAAAATCTAGGGGCCCCCCCTCCCCCCAAATTTCCGAATTTTTTACCCATGACCCCCCTCTAGATTTTGAAATCTGACCCCCCCCCCCCTCCCCTCTCGGGAAAATTTTAGGTACCTTTTTTATACTAAATTTTCTTCCAAAAACGTAAATTTTCATCACATATTCATGCTTTTACACCCTTTTTATACATGAATATGGCTGTTTATTAAATAAAATGTAGTATTATCCTATAAAAAGAACAATTATTAAAGTTATTATGGTTTAAAACTGTTTTGCTTTGGACACCGGACCCCACCTGACCCCCCTCTAGATTTCAAAATTTTGCACCCCGGGTAGACCCCCCTAAAAAGCTAGGGGGGGGTCCGGACCCCTCTGGGACCCCCCTCCTAGAATTCAAAATTCGATTTACCCCGGGTAACCACCCCCCTAGCTTCCCCGACCGTGCTCACCTATGCGAACAACCCCACAAGTATAAAAACCGTGGTTTTGTTAAAGGGGTTTAAAAAACAGCCATTATCAAACCTATATATATCTTATAATATATGAGTTTTAACATGTATATAGTATTGCCATTCAATATCTAAGTCAAAGGCCTAAGCTATGTATTGAATCATACAAAATATATCGAAATTAAAAAAAAACTAATATAAATTATCGATGTACACTTAACGCAAATTTCAGTTTTAGGGCATTTTTATGCTTTTAGAACGCATCAGAAATGCTTCTGAATTTATATTTAAAGAAAAAAAAAAATTTTTTTTCCCAAAATTAAAAAAACGTACCCCCCCACGAAAAAATCCGGCTTGGCCGGATTTAGGGGGAGGGGCGGCCGCCCCCCCTGGCTACGCCACTGCCTTCAATATCATGATTTTGATTTTCGGTCAATAAATTAATGATTTAAAATTGCTCCGTTTGCATTTTTAAGACTATTTCTATCGTTTAAACAAGTTTTTGAAAAATTTTAATTAAAAAAATTTTTTTTTAAAAAATAAATGGCATTATTACTCTCAAATTATTAACGAAAATTCTAAAAAAAAGAGTTTCTTCGTAGCTCCTAAAAACAGAGCTGTTGTTGTTGTTGTATTACCTGAAACTTATCTTTCCTATGCAGATTATGCAAAGGGCAGGCGCTAAGACAAGCCAGGAGGGGCAAAAAAGTTTCACCCCTATGGTTGAGACTCTTCGTCCAACATTAATAACGTTGGCAACCTTTACCGATAGAGTCTTCACTGCATGCAGTGTTCACTCATTCCGAGATCTACGTCTAAAGGATTTTTTAAGTCGCCTTATATTGATCCTACTATTTAACGTCGTACATGGGCAGTATAGGTGTTCCTGCAAGGCCAGTGGTACAAACTCCACACACAATAGAGCTGTATTTGTCCACTGATTTGCTAGGTGGAAAACTGCCATGTGTGGCGGACGTACAACAACCTTTTTCTAGCCATGCCAAGCTGGACTCATTTCTATGAGAGAAAAGATCCAGCAACCAGGTGGTACCCGTAGGCCTGTTGGGTGCTGCCCGAAGGTCAGCACGGTCCTGGTGGCTCAATGGCACAAAAAACAGAGCTCCGGGCCATCACTATTTAGTTTGGACAATAAATGGTTTGAGACGAAAGAAAACAGTTTTCGAAAGAAGGACATCATTTTATTTAACGGTGGATAGGATTGGATGGACAAAGAATGGAAGTACATGATTAGTATGGACCTCATCACCCTGCCAACTCCTCTCAAAAAGAAAAGCAGCTGTAGAAAAGGGAAACCTCTAAAACACCAGAATACAAAGACAATTATCGCCGGACGAAATCATCACTGGGTGTGTTACTGCACAACGAAAATAAACATTAAAAATATCCCGGCCTGATTCCTCGCACGTCGAAACTCCAATTTCACCACACCACCAACCGACACCGAACCGCAAAAAAGAAGACCCGAGTATGTCTTTTCTTACCATCTTCTCTTGCCTCTAATAAGCCAATTATTTTCCAATCGATACATCCAAAAATCGATAAATCCTTCTTTTCACACTTCCAGTTCCAACTAACAAAAAACACTAAACACACTAGACGGCGTCCGAGAGGCGCCTTCCGATGTCTGTCGCCTGTCTAATTGTCCGTCCGTCTGTCTGTTCGCCTCACTTTTTAGGGTCTTCTGGCGATTTTCCTCTTGGCCTTGATGATGGAGCGGTTGGCTCCGCCCGGATTGGGCAAAGTGGCGCTGGTCGACACGCTAAACGGATTTTCCGTCGTCGCGGCCCCACTTCTATAATAATATAATACTATTAATGTAATTATTATAATAATATTTTATTTATAACATAATACTATTAATGCAGACCTGTGCACTGCCCCCCGTGGGTTAAAACGTGGGGGAGCAATTCCGAAATGGGGGGGGGGCACGGGGGGCAACTTTTTTGAAACGGGGGGGGGGGGCAATAAAACGGGGAGGGCAAGCAGGGGGAGAAGAAAAAAAAAGAGAAAGAAAAGGAGAAAAAAAGAGAAGAAAAAAAGAAGGGAAAGGAGGGAAAAAAGAAAGGGACAAAAAAGCGAAAATAAGGTAAAAATAGGTCTAAAATGGCTTAAAATACATTGAAATAGGCTAAAAACTGCAAAAAATTCGCGATGATGGCGTCATCATTGGTCAAAAATGGCATCATAATTTTAGGGTACATTTTTCATTTTTTGGCCGGGAGGGGGCAATAAAACGGGGGGGGGGCGGGCAAATCCTCCAATAAAACGGGGGGGGGCATTTCCAGACCATGCACAGGTCTGTTAATATTATTATAATAATATTTTATTTATAATATAATACTATTAATGTAATTATTATAATAATATTTTATTTATTAATAGTTGTTTTCTTCAAAAGAACCTTTTTGGTCCTAAAAAAATGGCGTTGTTAATAAATTTTTTTGTAATGAATGTAAACTTACATACCCTATTTTATCTAATATAAATTAAAAATTGTGGGGAGAGCACAGACCTGTGCAGGGTCTGGAAATGCCCCCCTCGGAATATTAGTGGCTGTGCGCCTCTTCTGTTTTATTGCCCCCCTCCCCACCACCCAAAAATAAAAAAGTATCTAAAATTATGACGCCTTTTTGAACTACTCTGACGCAACGCAATCATCGCACAATTTTTTGCAGTTTATGCTCATTTTCATTATTTTAAGCCTATTTAGACTTATTTTTAACTAAATTTAGCTTTTTCGTCTCTTTTTTCACTTTTTTCCTCTTTTCTCCCGCTTCCCTTTCTCCACCTGTTTTAAAAAAATTGCCCCTCCTGCTCTCATTTTGAAAATTGCCCCCCCCCCAATCAAACCCCAGGAGGGCGGTGCAGTGCACACGTCCGAGATAGGGGAGCACAGTGATGTATCATCTAAAACCGAAGATAAATAGCAGCAAAAATATCAGCAATTTTTGCGCATATTTTAGCTTTAATAAGTAATAGTATTCGCTTAATTTAGTTTATTTTTAAAAAAAGCCTAGGTAATTGTTAAAATAATAAAGGATTAACCATGTATGTAGAATCTCTGAAAAATTAATGTTCACCAATTGCCAAGAAGTAAATTAATAAAGGGATTGACTTGGGTTAAAAAGGCTGTAGTCTGTAGGTTAAAAGTGTGTCTAAAGTCTGTACAAAAAGGGTATATTATAATACACAATACACCAAAAAAGTTTGCATGATAAATTATTTGACAGTTTTACAAATTTTGTACGCGGCTAAATTATTTCCAGAATGAATCTAAATCCCAACTTTAGCGATTAGGTATCGTGTAATCGCTTCAAAACAACAAACAACTACAAAACAAAATAAGACTAGGGAGACATCAACAAAATTTCACAGTAACCAAAACTGGGTCTTAGCTGCGTTGGAACATTAAAAGAGATCTGTGATCCTCTAAAAGCTCGATTTTCTTTCAACCCCCTAAAATTCAAACTAAAAGGTTCGACATCATCTGATAGTATTTTAGAATTTAATACGCAGTTGTCGACAGAAACAATTACACAAGTCCGGAAGGACGAACCGAAATAAATTATTTAAATTTTGCTAGAAATCAACGTCAACAATTAATAATAATTAATTACCGTACCCGAAAGTATAAACGGCACTGGTGGCCGGATCTGTAGTTTCTTTTCCAGCCGTCCCCCCGCCGAAATTAAAACTCGGAACACTCGCCGAAGACCCGAACTGAAACGGCGCCGAACTATTTCCCACTGCGCTGCCGCCTGAAAAGTTTATAAAATTGTGTTAAGAGCAGAGCACCACAGCTTATTCACACCACATGGGGAAGGGTTAACTGATGGGGGGGGGGGTTCATACATGGGAACGGAGGAGGAGGGGGGTTTCACCCCTCCCCCAAATTCTGAGATGGGGAGTTTAACCCCTCCCCCAACTCAAAAGTTGGGGAAGAAAAGGTTAACTTTGGAAAAATGAAAAAAAAAAAAATAACTGTCTTTAAAATCATCTCTAACTGCATCCAAACTTCAGTTTTGAGGTCAAAATAAGTGTTTTAAGCAATAAAAAGCTCAAAAATGAAAAAAGGGTTTTTTGTCCTAAAATTTACCAAAGTCAAACGTGGCAAACGTAGGTGGTGGGACGGTGTCTTTTTTGAAATTAAGAGCGAACGAGTGTATTCGGGCTTGTTGTTGACAATTTTTTTCATTATAGGTCGTTATATATCTGAAACATCTACCCAACGGGAAGCGTCTAACTTACCGAAGTTGAACGTGGTGGACGGGGCAGCGTCCTTTTTGAAACTGAGGGCGGACGAATCTCCGGCCTTGGTGTTCAAGGTCTTACCGAACGTGAACCCTGTTTTCGCCGCGTCTGTAGGCACCGCGGCCGCCGCGTTACCTAAAACAACACTTTAGTAAATCGATAAATCAATACATCAATTTAGTTTCACTAATTAATATTATTATAAATTAATTAAAATAAAGCTAGTTTTTAAATGTCTGGCAACTAAAATACATATTATTGCCGTCCCTAGCTAGAATTATTATACTCCGGAACTCCAGCTATTTACAGCGGAACACTCTTACTTCGTCCTTTAAATAAGGATTCGAAAGCTTGTAAAACTCCGTTATATCTGTGAATACACGGTTACAGGTAGGTATGCAAAGAGTGGGGTTTTTATACTCTTTCCAAAATACCAAATGCCCCTCTCCCCTAAAATTTTCGAGTACCCCGAAATACAAAAAAACCTCTTCAATATTCGGAGAGAATAACTACCTCATATTTTAAAATTCGGAAAAAATAAATCCCTTTTATGTCAGGAGCATAGGTGGGCAGGAGGGGGTTATACCCACCCGCCCCCCCAAAAAAAAATACCCGATTACTGCCGACACCTTCCCTAAAATTTGGAAGAACCCCCGGACACCCCACTCCCTAAAATTTGTACAGTTCCAGGACTAAAAAAGCTAAAAATGGGGTATTTGAGATATACCCCATAAAAATTTTTGAAACCCCTCCCCCCCAAATTTTTGGGGTCGAGTTTACCCCTCCAAATCCGAGAGGCTATCCACCTATGGTCATAAGGTTAAGCCGCCTAAGTGCGTGATAGTCAAAATTTTCCTCGCACAACATGCACCCCCTTCTCAGCAAAGCAAATGCCGGGTCCTCAGCTTGCCGCAAACAACATTAACAAAAAACTTCTAGATAAAAAAACACTAACAAAAATCCCGCCTACCAAAATTGAACCCCACTATCGGCTGCTCCTTGGGCGTTGGGGCGGCCGGAAATCCGTGGATCCGCTTGGTGGCCGGTTCCTCTCCCGCTCCGATCCTTTCAGTATTCCGACTGTTGTTGTTGTTCAGGTTGGGGAGGCTGGCGCTGGAAGCCGAGAACAAGCCGCCGCCCGAAGGAGCCGGGAGGTTACTTCCCGTCGCGGCAGCGGCGGTGGAAATCGAAGCGAAGGGGCTGGGGGCGGCGACCCCCGTCCCGAACGCGGGTTTAGCGCCCGCCTCCTTTTCCGTGCCTGCTGCAGTAGGGTCGCCGAACTTAAAAGGGGCGCTGATAGCGCTTTTACCAGTCTCCGAGCTGTTAAATAACGAGGAACCCATTGACCCTACAAAATGTTATAATTATACATCATAAAATAAAAAAACTTTTTAAACACCGCCAAGCACATAAATTTAGATGGTTAAATTAAATTGCTCTAAAACTAAAATTACACAACAGATTAAGCTATATGAAGAATAATTGGAAAGCTTAATTTGGGAAATGTCATTAAGAATTTGATACATTTTATATACAAACATTATATTGATAGACAAAACAATGTATCAATAAGAAACGATACATAGAGATACAGGTTAGAGGAACCATGTGATATGGATTTTTGAAAGTAGAAATTTTGGGTTTTTTAAAATTGGCTTTTGGTTTCGGAACTAACTTAATCTTTTTAATAGACAAAGAATGACCAGAACGAACCAAAAGGACTTCTGGATTTTGGAACGGAACTTAACAAAAAAATTTTTGTCTCTGAGCTAGCTCAGTATATTTAGTTAGAGCTATTGATTAATTTAAAATCAGAGCTAATTAAGTTTTAGACGTAAACAAAGACTTAAAAACGATGCGCCTACTTCCAGTCGCGGACGAGGCCGTGGTGGTCGAGTTGAGAAAGCTGAAGGCCGGGGCCGAGGGGACCGTCGAGGTCGCCGCCGCATTCCCGAAAGTGAATCCCCCGCCGCCTCCGAGCGACTGAGCTGCCGCTGTCGTGGTCGCTGCTCCGATAGAAAATAACGCGCCGGCGGCCGGTCCCTTGTCGGATCCGGGTGCGGTCGTCAAGGCGGCCGGGGATGGCGCCACGCTTGCCGTCGCTTTCGGTGCCCCGAAGGAAAATAGCGCAGAGGAGGCGGCGCTCTGCGTCGCGGTCGTCGTAGCCGCCGGAGCCCCGAACGTAAATAACCCATTCGTCAATCCCGAAGAGGCTGATGCGGCGGCTGTCGTCGTTGCCGCAGGAGCGCCGAAGGAAAATCCGGTCGACGATGAACTTGAAGTGGCGGCGGCGGTGGTCGTGATGGCCGCCGGTGCCCCGAAGGTAAATAAGCCCGAAGACGAGGCCGCGGTGGTTGTGGCCGCGCTGGATGAAACCGAGTTCGCGGCGCCTGAAAGTTGGGATGAGAATAGCGTCGGGGGGTTCGACTTCGATTCGGCGGTCGTTTTCCCAGCTTCGCCTAGGTCGAACAGTGGCGGCGGAGCCCCAGCTCCGGAGCTCCCGGATAATACCTCTGACAATTTTTCGTTCGTTTTTTCGACCGCTAATCCATTGTCAGCAGTTTTATTCGAAGTTGTGGATGAAAGTCCGAACGCGAAACCTAAACCCGTAAAAATAGATTATTTTGTTTAAAAAAACATAACAAAACTGTGGGTTTGTGTTCTAAAAAAAATCAAATTATAAGTTCCCACCCTTCTCCCCAGGCCGACCACCTCCCGCACTCTATATTTATAAATTATCCTTCGTTATTTTTATCCTGATAATCTGTCCTTAATTTATGTACTCTAAAGTTTACCATTTTTTGCTAGTGATGGGCAGTTCTAGTTCCGGATGTTCCGGCCAAAATTAGGAATTCCAGTGCCGGTTTTTTGAAAAATCTCACTCCGGTTACGGTTCCTGTTCCAGATTTTTGGTAAATCTCAATTCTGGTTCTGGTTCCGGGATAGGCAATTCCGGTTCCGGGTTCCAAATGTTCCGGGCAAATTTTTAAATTCCGGTTCCTGTTCCGGATTTTTGGGAAATTTTAAATCCCGTTCCGGTTCCTTTTCCGGATTTTTGGAAAATCTTAATTCCGGTTCCGGTAGACCTGTGCACTGCCCCCCCCCCCCCGATAAAATACGGGGGGGGGGGTTTGCAAAACCGGGGGGGGGGGGGCAAGCAGGAGGAGAAAGAGAAAAAAGAGAAAAAAAAAGAAAACTAGAGAAAAAAAGGGAAAAGGGAAAAAAGGGATAAAAAAAGCGAAAATAAGGTAAAAATAAGTCTAAAATGGCTTAAAATACATTGAAATAGGCTCAAAACTGCAAAAAAATTCGCGATGATTGCGTCATTATAGGTCAAAAATGGCGGTATAGTTTCAGAGTACTTTTTCATTTTTCACTTCAAGACCATACACAGGTCTGGGTGGTGTTTTGGGGGTTCCGCAGTTCCGCCCATCACTAATTTCTTCCTTCGTTGTAAGTGCGACACAAACAAAAAAAACTCACCACTTTGAACGGAGGAGGCGCCTCCCAATCCTAGGCTCCCTCCGAGGGGGCTGGGGGTCGGGGTCCCGCCGGCGGAGGGGGCAAAATGGACCCTCCTTTTCTCCGGTGGTTCCGCATCGGTGGCCCCAACATTATTTCCGAATTCCGCGGAGGTGCTCGTCGGCTCCAACGCCCTTTTTTGAACGCCGAATCCGAATTGAACTAAAATATTATAATATTATAATAAAAAAAACACAATAAGTTTATTATAATTAAAAGCAAAAAAACAAAAAGAGGCTTTGAAATGAAAGTAACATTCGAATGAGGACCAAACAGTTTTACAAAGCAGACTTACAATGAGAGACTGGAACAAAATTTCAAAAACTCTTTTTTAACTGTTGAACAGCCAGCTTGATTAACTAAATTGTTTTTTTTTTAATTTTGTGGGTTAGTTCCAAAGCACCCCACATTTACCGGCAATTTTTGATTCAAATTTTTAAGTTTTAACTATTATTTTAATCTTATCCTATTAATATTACTTTTGCAAAAACCGTTAGTATTCAAAAATTGTTAGGTAAATTAACTATTTCGCACAGAAAATAATACTTAAAATTTTTCAACCTGCCCTCCCAACCCTTCTCCCCCAAAAAAAAAGAGCCGACAGGTTGTTCATTTAAACTGTCATCCACCTAAAATCTTCAACAGTCCTTTTTTTAAAAATTTAGAAAGGATTTCGAAAACTAAAAATACGGATTAGAGATTTTATGGTTCCCTCAAATCTTAAGAAACTCCCACGCATTACGGTTGGTCATAAAAAAGAATTGAGCACATAACTTACCCGGCTTAAAAGTGTTACCGGGTTTTGGACTGTCACAGCTTTTACATGTCTGCTTATCTCCGGTGTTTTTTACGAAACATGTTGTGCAGCTCCAATCTAAAAAATAAAAATTATAATCTCTCCGGGAAAACATTCCAAGATTGATACTTTGTATAGGGGCACGTACACAGTGATTCATTTGGAGAGAGGGGGGGGGGGGCGGATTTCAGTACAAAAAAATTTCGGGGGGCTCCCTCTTACGTCCCTGATTTTACAATCAAAAAAAAAGCTCCCTCTTACGTCCCTGACTTTACAATCAAGATACCAAAAAATAAAAAAAATAGTTTATACTAAATGTTTTTTTTTATTTTTAGGATCGTGGTCATAGGTGAGCACGGTCGGGGAAGCTAGGGGGGTGGTTACCCGGGGTAAATCGAATTTTGAATTCTAGGAGGGGGGTCCCAGGGGGGTCCGGACCCTCCCTAGCTTTTTAGGGGGGTCGACCCGGGGTGCGAAATTTTGAAATCTAGAGGGGGGGTCAGGTGGGGTCCAATTTCCAAACAAAATTGTTTTAAACCATTAAATGTTTAATAATAGTTTTTTATAAGATAATCATAGATGAACAAGAGGGGGTAGGGTGGGGTCCACCCCTCTAGCCTCAAAATTTTGGCCCCTCTAGATTTTCGTCTCAGGAGGAGGGCCAAAATTTCGAGGCTAGGGGAGGGGGTACCCCACCGCTGGGGACCCCCCCCCCCCTTGTTAACTCTTATGCTGACGACCATTTGGGGGGGGGGGCGCCGCCCCCCCCCCCCCCCCGCCCAACCGCTATCAAAAATGTCAGCCGGAAAAAAATTTCAGCCCGCATTGAAAAGTACCCAAAATATAATTAAAAAAAGGATAAACTTAAAGTTTTAAAAACTTACCAAAAATCTAAAGCCAAGCATTCCCCACTTACCAGCTTGTTCCTTTTTATCCCGTTTGGCAATTTAGTCGGCCAGTTCCCGAGGATGAAGATCATCCGGGGCCGAAGGGAACTGGCCGACTACTGGTCAACGGGCAGAAAAAGGACAGTGGATATTTTGATTTTTGTAAGTTTTTTAAAACTTTAAGTTTGCCCTTTTTTGATTATTTCGTACTTTTTCAATGCGGGCTGACATTTTTGCTGGCTGACATTTTTGATAGTAGTTTGCCAAGCGGGGCGGCCGCCCCGAATGGTCGTGGCGGGTGAGTGAACGAGGGGGGTGGTGGGGTGGGGTCCCCACCCCTCCCCCTAGCCTCGAAATTTCACCCCCTAGACGAAAATCTAGAGGGGCCAAAATTTCGAGGCTAGAGGGGGTGGACCCCACCCTACCCCCCTTGTTCATCGATGAGTATGTTATAAAAAACTAGTATTAAACATTTAATGGTTTACAAGTATTTTGTTTCGGAAATTGGACCCCACCTGACCCCCCTCTAGATTTCAAAATTTCGCACCCCGGTGAGCCCCCCTAAAAAGCTAGGGGGGTGCGGGACCCCCTAGAACTTCCTCCTAAAATTCAATCGATTACCCCCGGGGTGACCGCCCCCCCTACACTTCCCCGACCGTGCTCACCTATGACACGATCCTAAAAATAAAAAAAAACATTTAGTATAAACTATTTTTTATTTTTTGGTATCTTGATTGGGTCGGACGAGAGGGACTTTTTTTTGATTGTAATCGCGGGAAGTGGGGTACTGAATACTATCTCCCAAATGAAATCACTGTACGCCCCTATACAAATTCAATTCTTGAATGTTTTCCCGGAAAAGATTATAATTTTTATTTTTTAGATTGGAGCTGCACAAATTTTCAGAAAACGCGGAGATAAGCAGACGTGTAAAACGTCCGAAACCCGGTGAGCACTTTAAGCCGGGTAACTTATCTGTCAAGATACTTTTTATGACCAAGTCTCGTGGGACTTTTCTTTGAGTTAGGGAACATAAAATCTCTAATGCGCTATTTTTAGTTTTCAAAAACTTTCTAAACTTGAGAAGGAGAATATGAAGGTTTTAGGTGGATGACAGTTTAAATGAACAACCTGTCGGCTCTTTTTTTGGGGACCACTGAAAAAATTTTAAGTATACGAATAGTTTACCTAACAATTTTGAATACTAACGGTTTTTGCAAAAGTAATATTAATAGGATAAGATTAAAATAATCGCAGAACTTAAAGTAAAAATTCAATTACAGTAATGTACAGTACTTTGGAACTAACCCGCGAATAAAAAAAACAATTTGATTAGTCAAAATAATGTTAGAAAAAGAGTTTTTGAAATTTTTGTTCCAGTACTCATTGTAAGTCTGCTTCTTCGGTCCTCATTCGAATGTACTTCATTTTTCAAACCTCTTTTGTTTTGTTTAATTATAATGGACTTATTGTGTTTTTTATTATAATATTATAATATTTTAGTTCGACAGCGTTCAAAAAAGGGCGTGGAGGCGACGAGCACCTCCCGCGGAATTCGGAAATCGGGCCGATCGGAAGGAGATTGCCTCGCCGGCGTTCCCGGCCCCTTCGGAGAGAGGGAGCCTGCGACGGGGACCCCTCCGAAGTGAGATCTTTGTTTGTCGCACTTATGGGAGGAAGAAATTAGTGAGACGAGCAAAACGCGGAACCCCCAAAAACGGTATATTATGGTCTTGAAGTGAAAAATGGAGAGCTGAAACTATACCGTAACCTATAATGACGCAATCATCGCGAATTTTTTTGGTGATTCGATGTATTTTAGCCATTTTAGTTTTACTCTCGTTTTGTTTTTGTTTGCTTTTTTCTCTCACTTTTCTCTTTCTCCTGCTGCCCTGCCGTTTTGGAAAGCCCCCCCCCCGGATTTGTGGGGGGCGGTGCGGGTCTACCGGAATTAAGATTTTCCAAAAATCCGGAAAAAACCGGAACAGATTCAAAATTTCCCAAAATCCCGGAACGGAACCGGAATTTAAAAATTTGCCGGATAAAACCCGGAACCGGATCCTGCCGGAACCCCAGAACCAGAATTGAGATTTACCGAAAATCTGGAACAAACCGTAAGGTTCATAATTTTCCGACAGCTAAAATTCCTAATTTTCAGCGGACAAAACCGAAAGTTGCCAGTCGCTAGCAAAAAATGGTACATTAAGGACAGATTATCAGGATAAAAATAACGAAGAAAATAATTATAAATATAGAGTGCGGGAGGTGGGTTAGGGATTTATAATTAGATTTTTTTCAACGCGAACCCACAGTTTTGTTATGCTTTTTTAAACGAAATAATCTATTTTTACGGGTTTCGAGTTCGGACTTTCATCCACAACTCAATAAAACTGCTAGACAGTACGAAGAACGAAACGAAAATCCTGGGAGTATCCGGGAGCTCCGGAGCTGGGGCTCCGCCAGCTGTAGGCCGAACTTGGGAAACGACCGCCGAATCGAAGTCGAACCCCCCCGAACCTTATTCTCATCCGACTCGGTTTCGTGCAGCGCGGCCGCGAGCCCCGCCGCGGCCTCCTCTCGGGCTCGGCCGGCAGCCATCACCGACCACCGCCGCCGCCCTTGAGTTCATCGTCGACCGGATTTTCCCTCGGCGCTCCTGCGCGGCCGCCGCCGTGCGCCTCTTCGGTAAGACGAATGGTTCGGCTCCCAGCAGGCTACGACGACCGCGCGCAGACGCCGCTCCCTCTGCGCTATTTTCCTTCGGGGCGCCGAAAGCGACGGCAAGCGTGGTGCCGGCCGCGTCGACGACCCGCAGCCCGGATCGAACCGGGACCCGCGGGGCCGCGCTCCGATCGGAGCAGCGGAGGCGCGCAGGCCGAGTCGCTCGGAGGCGGCCGGGCTCCACTTTTTGCGGATGCGGCCGCGACCTCGAGCTCCTCGGCCCCAGGCCTTCCGCTTTCTGGCTGCGCCGCCGCCGCCTCGTCGCGAAATAGGAAATTAGGCGCCGGATGGTTTTGAGTCTTTGTTTTGCGTGCTAAAACTTAATTGCCGCTGATTTTGAATTAATCGATGACTCTAACTGATGCTCTGAGCTGCGCTCAGAGAACAAAACTCCGTTCCAAAAACCAGAAGTCCTTTTCGTTGCGTTGTAGCTCATTTCTTTGTCTATTAGAAAGGGTAAGTTAATTCCGAAAACCGAAAGCCAATTTTAAAAAACCCAAAATTTCTACTTCGTCATCATTTACTAAGTTCTTATATTCTCATGTATGACTTTTCTTATAAGAATACATTGTTTTGTCTATCAATTATAATGCTTGTATATAAAATGTATCAAATTTTAATAACATTTTCCCGTAAGCTTTCCATTCTTTCATATAGCTTAATCTGTTGTGTAATTTTAGCTTTAAGAGCAATTTAATTTAGGGACCGTACTAAATTTATGTAGCGGTGTTTAAAAAGTTTTTTTATTTATGATGTATAATTATAACATTTTAGGGTCAATGGGGTTACTCGTTATTTTTTTTTTCGGAGACTGGTAAAGCAGCCTGGCGCCTTTAAGCTCACAACCTCACACACAAAAGGAGGCGCTGAGACCCACATTCAGACGGTCCGCCCCTTCGCTTCCGATTCCACCGCCGCAACGGGAAGTAACCTACAGCTGCTTCGGGTGGGCAGTGTCTCGCTCCACGCCTGCCAAAATATGCTGAACGACATCGGAAATCTGAAAGGATCACTCGGGAGCGGGAGGTCGCGGCGCGGCGGAATCGCGTCCCCCGCCCGCCCAACACAAGGAGCCAGCCGATAGTGGTGAGCGTTTGTGTGTGGTTTGTTAATGTTGGGCTGAGCCCCATACATATGAGAAGGGGGTGCATGTTGTGCGGGAAACTAACTATCACACTTAGCGCGGCGTGGGTGAATAGCCTACTCAGGTAAACTCAACCCCAAAAGTTGGGGGAGGGGTTTGCAAAAATAATATATCTCAAATACCCCATTTTGAGTTTTCCTGGAACTGTACAATTTTTAGGGAGGTGGGGTGTCGGGGTTGGTACAAGTGTCGGCAGTAATCGGGTATTTTTTTGGGGGGGCGCATGGGTATAACCCCTCCTCTCCTAACATAAAAGGGATTTATTCCGAATTTTAAAAATATGAGGCAGTTATCCTCTTCCGAATTTTTGTTCGGGGTCTGGAAAAGAGTTAGGGGAGAAGGGGCATTTGGGTATTTTGGAAAGAGTATAAAAACCCCACTTTGCATACCTACCTGTTAACATATATTCACAGATATAACAGAAATTTTCAAATTGTTCTTTAAAGGACGAAGTAAGTGTTCGTAAATATGAAGTTCCGGAGTATAATAATTCTAGCTAGGGACGGCAATAATATTTTAGTTGCCAGACATTTAAAAACTAGCTTTATTTTTAATTAATTTATGATAATATTAATTCGTGAAACTAAATTGATGTAACTAATTTATCGATTTACTAAAGTGTTGTTTTCGGTAACGCCCGGGCCGGCCGCGGCGGAGCTCGGCTAATTTTTCGCCCCTCCCGGAAAGGAAACTGCCCAAGTTGCCGCCGGTTTCGGTAGGGTAATATCGGTAGATCAC